>PVLD010003919.1:0-133936 GCA_004027595.1 Dinomys branickii
TTTGTTTCCTATTTTCTTCTAGTATTTTGTCTATTTCTTGTCTGTGTGAATGGAACATTTCTTCCATCATTGTTTTCAGCTCATTTTTTGTCTGAGAAATCATTGCGGGTATATGGGTTATTTCTGCTTTGAGCTCTTTCATGGCCTGTTGGAGTTGTTTTATTTCGGATGCAATCGTTTCATAACTTGAAGTTATGAGACTTCCTGGTTCCCCTGTATCTTCACATTCAAAACTTGTTCTGGGTGGGGTTGAGTTTTGAGACTGCGTTTTGTTCCTATGTTTTCCCATTTTTGGGTATCAGATTCAAACTGTGGAGCTATAAATTCCACAGACAGTTCAGTAGGCAAAGGTCTGCTGCAGAGGCTGCTCCAATGGTTACTTCTCTTTGGGAGAATGTCCCTTAAGCTGTCTGCTGAGATTTCCGCTTCTACTCCCTACCCCAAGACCTGGCTGGGGCGAATAAATAGCTCGCCACCCCAGGATTCTTGCAGATAGGCCACTCAGGTGTTCCTCCCTGGGTGGAGCTCCTTCCCCCCTCACAAAACCCGTTGGGGCGCCTAAGTAGGTCTTCCCACCTGGGAGATCCCGCAGTCCTTAAAGCTGCTTTGATGTCTCTCGCTGGGCTGAGCTTCTTCCCCATTCAGGAAAAACCGGTTAGAGCTGCACTTAACTCACCCTGTGATCATGCAGACAGGAGTGCCGTTCAGATGTTTTTCCCTGGATGGAGATTTTCCCCGACTCAGAAATACCGCCGGTCGGTCGCTGTTGCTCCAGTTAGCGCAGCACTGGCTGCGGGGGTGGGGTTCTGAGCGGGATCCCGGAGCACTGCCCGGTTTGGCGCAGTTTTTCCCAGTAGCGCGTTCTCTGTCGGGTTCAGGTGCTGAACCCGTTCTTCCCTCCGTACTCGCTCTCTCGGCTGGTCGTCTTCTTCCCGGAAGTCCTCATTTCTGTCTTCATATTGCTATATTTCATTGTTTGGGTGGTAATCCTCTGGGAGGTTCTCTCTCTGCTGCCTACCCGGTCGCCATCTTCCATTTCTAATTTTTTAAATTACTTTTTATTTTCTTTAATTGTTTGATCAATCTTGCATTCTTTCATCTGGTAATCTGAGCAACTTGGTTGAGTATAACAATATGTAACAACTATTGTTGATTCCTATCTTGTGTTGAAATCTTGTATCGTTTTTATTGCTTTTGTGTTTTGTTTTTGTCTTCATTGTTGTTACTGTTTTTTTTTTTCTCTTTAAAATAAAAATCTTGTTACTTTGGTAGTAACACATAATCAGAAGACTGATTTCCCATTTGATTTAAGAGTCTCATGCTCTACTGACTGAGCTAGCTAAGTGCCTTCCATTTGATTTAAAAATTCTTCTATCCATCCCTTTTTTTTGTGTGTGAGTGTCTCCAAAGAAACAAAAAACCAAACTGTTAATGTAGAAACCCACAGATTTTAGATTGTTGGTTAAGAAGGAAAGAATGGCATCAACTTCCTTATCCTCCAGTTTGCTTTATTCTCCTGTTCTGGCCTTGGGGTGTATGCTCACATTGATGTATTGGAGGTAGATATGATGTGCTGGCACCTCTTGGCTGTTTCTGATTTTGTGCATCTATGATTTATTCAGATAAACATTTGATTTGGAAATGTATCATGAAGCAGCTTATAAATGCCTGCAGTCCTTGGCTGTGACTAGCCTTCTGTGTCTTCCTAAGAATGATATTTTTCCTCCCCCTCAATCAAACCCAGGGCCTCAAGCATGCTAAGCAAGTGCTTTACCACTGACCTGTACTTTAAGTTCCTGAGTGGTTAGCTCTTATTTTTAGAAGATGGCGAGTTTCCTTTTTTGTTCTGTGCTCTGTAATACTATTCCATTAGAAGTGGGGGCTTATTTTCAATGACTGCTTGAGTTCGTAGAAGTACTAGGAAGTAGCATATTTATTTTGTGGTTTATAATACTGCATTCAGAATTAACATTTGTCTTTTTTTTGTCATATGTTTAAAGGGACAAAAGTTAGAGTTATTGGGAGGGCATAAGATATGTGTTTGGGACACATTCACTGAAGATTGGAAGGGATAAATTTTAGACAGGGCTTGATCATATCTATGGTGCAGAAAGTTGTTGTTTTTGTTGTGCTCTTCTGATTAAAAACTACTCTTCTAACATAATGTCTACAATTTGTAAATAAAATGTACTTGGTATTTGCTCTTACTTTCCTGACATGGAAAGTAAGTCAGTCACAGATAGAATTGTAATTACTTCAACATCATAAATATGAGTCTGTAATAATAAATATTTTCTTACATGGGAAAGACTGCATAGAAGCCCATTTTCTGGATACATGGATGCATGTTTTTTACACTGCTGAAATGGAGCTATGACTAACAGTGTACCTTGTATACCTTGTATACCTTTTTATCTTCAAGAAGTGGTAGATTATGTCAAACAAATTTTCTGCATCTATTGATACAATCATGAAGTTTTTGTCTTCTGTTTATATGGTGTGTTACATTTATTGATTTGCATAATTTGAACTATCCTTCCAAATTTGGGATGAAATTTACTTGGCCATAATGTGTGATCCTTTGATGATATGTTGTACTCTATTTGCAAAAATCTTATTGAAAATTTTTACACCTACGTTCATTGAGGAGATTGGCCTATAGTTTTCCTTTTTAGTTGAGTTTTTGGTTTTTGGGAGGAGAGTGATGCAGGCTTCCAGAAGTGAATTTGGAAGTGTTGGTGATATAACATCCTTAAAGGTTTTGTAGAATTTAGCAGTAAATCCCTGAGGTCCTGAGCTTCTTTTAGTTTGTAGGTTTTTGCTCCTGCATCAGTTTCATTGGTTATTATTGGATTATTTGAAATTTTTATATCTTCTTGATTTAGTATTGTGTATGCATTTAGTAATTAATATGCATCTAGGAATTTGTCCATTACTTTAAGATTTTCCAGTTTGTTAGAATGCATTTCTTCATAATAGTGTTTGCTGTGTTTTTGCCTTTTTCACTTTTTTTTTTTTTAGGTAATTAGAATGTATAGTGTTTTACTTTTATTTATTTATTTATTTTTTAATTATTTTAAAAGTAAAACAACGAAGACATATTAACAAACAGACACAAAGTAGCATAAGAATAATACAATCAAAACTGATCTACAGACAAGGTGAGAGGGAATCAACAATGGTTGTTGCTTTACAAATTGATAACCTCAAAGTGTATATTCAGGAGCAAAGATAAAGACATGCAAAATTGATCAATCAGTTAATCATCAACTATTCCTTACTATGAAGTTACCTAGTTTAGTAGTACAACTATGTAAGATATGCTGTACATACATATTTACTTTCTTACATATTTTTTTTTCCTGTCTTCCCTTTCCCTTTCTTTCCCTTCCTTTAAAGTGTGATAGAAAAAGAACTACATCAACAACAGAAAAAAAAAAAAGGAAACTGAAGACCATTAACAAAGAGACACAAAGTAGTACAGTAACGGTATGATTAGAATTGAATTATAGACAAAGCCACAGAAAACCAACAATAGTTGCTGCATTGCATATTGATATCGTCAAAGTGTATGCTCAGGATAACACATACAGACATACAAGATTGATCGAATAACCAGTCATCAACTATTCCTTAGCATTAAGTGACATAATACAATAATAGAACCATGTTAGCCCTCCTGCACATATGTATCTACATATATACATACATACATTTTTGCCTCTTTCTTTTCTCCTTTCCCTCGTCCCATGTGTTCTTTGCTTTTGAACAGACTTCCTTCATGTCTCTTAGTTTATATTCCCACCCTCAGGTTCTTACACCAGTGACACAATATGTTGCCTGCTCATGTACCGCTGATTTATTTCACTTATGAGTATAGTTTCTAATTTTGACCATTTGCCTACAAAGTCCCCGAAACTGTCTTTCTTTATACCTGAATAATATTCCATTATATAAAAATGCCACAGTTTTTTAATCCAGTCTTCTGTGGGTGGACACTTGGGTTGCTTCCACATTTTAGCTATTACACATTGTGCTGCTATAAACATGGGTACACATATATCAGAGTGATATGATGTTTTCAGATCTTCTGGGAATATACCCAGAAGGGGAATAGCTGGTTTGAATGGAACCTCTAGACCTAGTTTGCTGAGAAATCTCCAAACTGGTCTCCACAGTGGTTGTAACAGTCTGCATTCCCACCAGCAGTGTAATAGAGTCCCTATTTCTCCACAGCCTCGTCAGCATTTGTTATTGGATGATTTTTAATACTGGCCAGTCTTGCTGGGGTGAGATGAAATCTCACTGTTGTTTTTATTTGCATTTCTCGGATGACTAAGGATGTGGAGCCTTTTCTCATATATTTATTTGCCATTTGTATTTCTTTGTCTGAGAAGTGTGTATTCATCTCAGATGCCCATTTCTGGGCTGGGTCTTTGAATTTGGACAGGTACATGTTTTTTAATTCTTTGTATATTCTAGATAGAAGACCTTTGTCTGAGGGACAACCAGCTAGGATTTTTTCCCAATTTGTGGGTTTTCTTTTTACTTTGCTAGTGATTTCTTTAGATGTACAAAAAGTTTTCAGTCGGATGAGGTCCCAGTTATTGATTATTTGAAGTGTTTCCCTTGTAGTTTCATTCTTGTTCATGAACTCTCTGCCTACTCCTATGTCTTCAAGATTTTTACCTTTCTTTCTCTTCCAATAGATTTAGAGTTTCTGTTTTTATATTGAGGTCTGTTATCCATTTTGACCTGAGTTTGGTGCATGGTGATAGACTTGGGTATAGATGTATAGAGAGTGTTCCACCCCACAATATCAGAATACACATTTTTCTCAGCTGCACATGGGTCTTTCTCTAAAACAGACCACATTCTAGCCCATAGAGCGTATCTACCTAAATGCAAAAGAATTGAAATTACCCCATGCATATTATTGGACCACAGTGCAATGAAATTGGAAATTAATGACAAAGAGATCTCTAAAAATCGCATAAACACTTGGAAATTAGACAACAGCCTCCTGAATAACCAATGGGTCACACAAGAAGTTGAAGAAGAAATTAAAAAATACCTACAAATAAATGAAAATGCAAGTACAACCTACCGGAATCTGTGGGATGCAATGAAAGCAGTCCTCAGAGGGAAATTTATAGCGATGAACTCATATACAAAGAAAACACAAAGAGAGCAAATAAACAGCCTAGTGCTACACCTCAAACTCTTAGAAAAAGAGTAACAAGACAAACCAAGAGGCCAAAGAAGGGAGGAGATTATAAAACTCAAGACAGAAATGAATGCAATTGAGATGAAGAAAACCCTACAAAAAATTAGTGAATCAAAGAGTTGGTTCTTCAAAAGAATAAATAAAATTGGTAAACCCTAGCCAACCTTATCAAAAAAAGAAGGGAAAGTTCTCAAATTCACGCAATAAGGAATGAAAAAGCTGAAGTCACTACAGATCACACAGAAATCCAAGAGATCATTGATACCTACTTTGAAAATCTTTACTCCCATAGGATAGAAAATACAGAAGAAATGGACAGATTCCTAGAAAGGTACAAATTACCAAAATTGAATCAGGAAGACGTAAAAATGCTGAGCAACCCAATATCAATTAATGAGATTGAAAACGTCATTAAAAACTTAGCAACAAAGAAAAGCCCAGGCCCTGATGGATTCACAGCAGAATTCTATAAAACATTCAGCGAAGATTTAATGCCAACACTCTTCAAACTCTTCAGTGAAATCGAAAAGGAAGCATCTCTCCCTAACACATTTCTAGAGGCAAGTATTATGCTGATACCAAAACCAGAGAGGGACCCAACCAAGAAAGAAAACTATAGGCCCATCTCTCTAATGAACATAGATGCAAAGATACTCAACAAAATACTGTCAAATAGATTACAGCGAATCATGAGGAAAATTATACACCACGACCAGGTGGGATTCATCCCAGGAATGCAGGGATGGTTCAATATTTGCAAATCAATAAATGTAATACATTATATTAATACAGTCAAAGACAAAAACCACATGATCATCTCAGTAGATGGCAGAAAAGGCTTTTGATATAGTCCAACATGCATTCATGTTAAAAACCTTAGAAAAAATAGGAATAGATGGCCTCTACCTCAATCTGATCAAAGCCATCTATGACAAACCAACAGCCAACATCATACTAAATGGACACAAACTGAAAACTTTAAAGTCAGGAACAAGACAAGGATGTCCATTGTTAGCACTGCTATTCAACATAGTTCTGGAAGCATTAGCCAGAGCAATTAGACAAGAGAGAGAAATAAAAGGAATAAGGATAGGAAAGGAAGAAGTTAAATTATCACTATTTGCAGATGACATGACACTATACATGGAGGACCCCAAAAACTCCACAAGAAAACTCCTGGAATTAATTGACAAATTCAGCAGAGTAGCTGGATACAAAGTGAACATCCAAAAATCAATAGCATTCCTATACACGAACAACAAACAGACTGAGAGAGAAATTGAGGAAACCATACCTTTTACAATAGTAACCAAGAAATTGAAATACTTAGGAATCAATCTAACAAAGAATGTGAAAGATTTATTCAGTGAAGACTACAGTACTCTGAAAAAGGAGATCAAAGACGATTTCAATAAATGGAAAAACATGCCCTGCTCATGGTTAGGAAGAACTAACATCGTGAAAATGGCCATACTACCAAAACTGTTGTACAGATTCAATGCAATTCCAATTAAACTACCATTACCATACCTCACAGATCTAGAGAAAATATGCCTCAAATTCATCTGGAACCAGAAGAGACCCAGAATAGGAAAAGGAATCCTGGGCAATAAGGACAAGTCAGGTGGAATCACAATACCTGACCTAAAATTATACTGCAAAGCTTCTGTAATAAAATCAACCTGGTACTGGCTAAAAAGCAGACCTGAGGATCAATAGAACAGACTGGAAGATGCAACCACAACAAAAAACCCACTCAGCTACCTAATATTTGACAAAGGGGTCAACCAAACTCACTGGAAAAAAGGCCTGTTTAAGAAATGGTGCTGTAAAAAGTGGCTTGCCTCTTGCCTTTTTCACTTCTAATTGCATTGGTATAAGTCTTTTCTTTCTTCGGTAAGTTTGGCTAAAGGTGTATCATGTTTGTTTTTTCAAAGAACCAATTCTTTGATTTGCTGATTCTTTGTATTTTTTTAGTCTCGAGTTCATTAATTTCCACTTTGATCTTTGTGATTTCCGTGATTAATTTTGGTTTGGGCTTGGGTTGTTTTTGTTTTTGAATACCTGGAAACTATTTGAGCTCATTCTGTTTTTCTAATATAGGACTGCTTTCATTTTGTGACATTGGTACTAGTGTGTTGTACTGGGATTGTTCTTTGCTTCCAGAAATTGTTTAATTTCTCCTGTGACCTCTTGAGTGTACCAGTGTGTGTTAGTATGTTTCTAAACTTTGTGTGGTTGATTTCATTCTACTGTGGTTTGTTAACATGGAATGATTTTTATTTTTTATATTTATTTAAGCAGGTTTTGTGAACTAGCATGTGCTTTATTTTAGAGAAAGTTTCATGTACTGCTGAGAAGAATGTATATATTCTTGTAGCGTAGAACACTCTGTAGATAACTTTTAAGTACATATGGTCAAGGGTGTGGTTCAACTCGGATGTATCTTTATTGATTTTTTTGTTTAATTGATCTCTCTGTAAAAGTGGTATATTAAGGTGACCTATTATAAATAGATTAGTATTTATTTGGTCTCTTATGGTCTAACCTTGTTTGTTTTATAAAGATAGGTGCTGTAGTATTTGGTGGGTTATTTCCTTAATACTTTCAGTGACCTTTGTTTCTTCTGATCGGTTTTAGCTTGAAATTCACTTTGAGAAGAAAATTGAACCCCTGTTTGTGTTTTGGTGTTCTGGTGCATGAAAAAGTGCTTTGCATTTTTTGATTTTTATTCTGTGACTATCTTTCTGGATTAGATGAGTTTCTTGAATACAGTAGATTGTTGGATTGTTTTTTGATCCAGTCCACTAATCATGTCTTTTAATTGGAGAGTTGAGACCATTAACATTGAGAGTTCTTACTGAGAGCTATGAATTCCTGTCATTGTGCTCTTTTTCTGGTCATGACTCCTTTGTTTTTCTTTTCCTTTTTTTTTTTTTTTTTTTGGTTTATGTATTTGCTTGATGTACAGTGATCTCTCACCTATTGGGGGGGGGCCTTTATGTTCCAGAACCCCTGCGATAAGTGAAAATCCTCGAAGGAGTAGTGTTGTATTTATTTTAGTCTTTATATATATTTTAAGGCTTTATAAACTCTTCCCACACTTCTATAAACCTTACTCTTATTAACCTTCCCCACACTCTTATAAAAACTTCATATGCTCTTAAACACTGTCTTCACTCTTAAACCTACATAATTTTTACAACGTATAAAATTCTATATGGCTACTCACCAGTAAGGTATACTATAACTTGAATGAAGAGAGATGCTGAACATATGGACATGGTGCAGGAGAACAGATTGATGCTATGGTCACTGAGCCGATCAACACCCAGGATACAGAACACGGTGCTGTGGATGGTCACCTTCCATTCTGTCAGTCAGTAGTGTGCTGTGTACAATCTCATGTTGACAAACTTGCACAAATGATAGTGGTGTATTGCTTTTCCATTGTGCACAGTATAATATTCATCCTTTGATGAAATACATACTCTTATTTCAATTTAACGTATTTGAATTAACATTTTGAAATTTAATATATTTGAATTAACATTTTAAAATTTTTTAGGCAAAAATAATTAAAATCATAAATATTGTATAAATACCTGTATACCTCAGAATCCTGCTATATAGCAAAAACTCCGTTACACAGAATTAGATATATATTTTTAAAAACCCAAGACACAGTAAAGCTGCAGTAAGTGTACCATGATATATCGAGGGATGACTGTATTCATTCCTTCTGGTTTCTGGCTTTGTTCTCTAGGACAGTGACGGTGAACCTTTTAGAGCTTTCAATGATATAGCCAGGCAGCTATGCCATAGGTTCACCACCTGTCTTGGTTACTTTTTTCTCGTTGCTGAGACAAAATACCCAACACTCAAGATGAAGAAAGGAAAAGTTTATTTCGCTTACAGTTTGTGGAGGTTTCACTCCATACTTGGCTGCTTAGAGGCAGAGTGGCACATGGCAGAGGGCGAATGTACATGGCAGCAGAGCACAGCAGAAACAACCAGCAAAAGGGAGGAATGGCTGCAAGCAGCCTCTTCTCTTCCCTTATATTGTAAATAGCCTACCCCCACCCAGGGGGTGTGTAACTCTCACAGAATCTCCATGCCCTCCTCTTCCACAGGTTCAGGATCAATAGAAGTAAGCACTCCAGCTGCCTTCTGAGTCACATAGTTATCCTTTTAAACTTCCCAAATTAACACAATAAACAACATCCCAGAAGGGTAAGGGCATGTCCTTTTTACCCCAAGATTTACAACTGCTGAGTTTCTTAGCCAAACCTCTAGACTCCCCAAGTTGACACAATGTATCAACCATAACACCACCATAGTGCTTTTTGGAGTGCTTTTTTGCTGGTTTGGTATTTATAAGTGTCTTGAGTTCTTTTTCTTGTGAAGTTATTTTTCTGTATATTTTGAAAGAAAGTTTTGCTGGCTATGTTAATCTGGGTTGGAAGTTATTTGCTTTTTAGGGCATGAAATAACTTCATTTCAGGCTCTTCTACCGTTTAGGATTTGTACTGAAATGTCTGCTATAATTCTAACGAGTTTTCCCTTTTTTTTTTGCTTTGACATCTTCTGCTCTTTTGTTTGGACATCTTGCATTTTAATTATAATGTGTCACATGGAGTTTCTGTTTTTTTTACTTCACAGTTGGTGTTCTGTAACCTTTGCTTACTTGTATGTTGAATTCTTTTTTCATACTTGGGAAGTTTTCTATTATGATTTCTATGAGCAAATTCATTATTCCTTGTGTGCTATCTTCTAGTTTCTCTCTACCTCCATTTAGCCTTAGATTGGTTTTACTAGTGTTGTCTGGTAGCTGCTGATTGTTTTTGTTCTCTTACCATGTTTAAGGCTTCTAGTAATTCATCACAATTTACCATGTTGTCCTAGATTTGAGAAACCCTATCTTCACATTGGTCATTTGTGCAATTTATCAATTTTATACATTTTTTATACCTGGTATTTTTGTCTCTACCTTTTTTGAAGTCTCTATATCTTACGTGAATTTATCATTCTTGTTTTGAACTATTTTGTTAAGCTTTTCCAAGTTTTTATTTGTTCCTTCCATGTCTACATGAGTCATTTTGTATGATAATTCCATGAACTTTTGGGTTATGTTCTCTTTCAACTTGCCAAGTTTCTTTATTTCTTCTCTCACCACTTCACAAAGCTCCTCTCCTGGTGTTTGCTTTCCTCTCTATCAGTACTCTCTATTCTGCCTTGGGAGAGTTGGGAGACCTGGAGGGCCTATGTTACCTTTCTTCCCCATGTTCTTGCATGTGATATATGTATATGATATATATTCTTTATATTTTTGTGCTGAGCATTGAGGTCAAGTAGAGTGAGGATAGACTGTAGTTAATATGAAGGTGTTTTTAGTTGGGTTCTTCCCTCCATCTGTATATTACAACTTGTTCACAGATATTGATCACCTCTTGTGCTATATTTTAAAATGGTTTGGACCAATTATGTTATGAGAGGATTATTATTGGCTATAACAGTATGAGCAGATCTGGTTGAACCTCACTTATATGAGTTAACATGCTCCTGTTAGCATGAACTACCAGTGGTCCCATCTGGCAACTTGAACCACTGGTGGTTAGCTGTTTAGCATCAGACTGTGGAATTTTTGGAAGGAGAAGGAAGGGACAAAGTTAAGAAAATGGGTGAAAGAGTTGTGTAGGTCAGTAAGATGAGCTGTGGATAATAAAAATAATAATAGGTAACAAAAAGATAGATTTGGGATTTCATTCTGTTAGAAGATTTTTATAGGTGGGGGGAAGGATTAATGTTGAGGGCTTTAAGAATATATTTGTGGAGTCAGGGTGGGGATGTAGGAGGAGGGAAGTGTAATTAGGGAATAAGGAATGCTGCAAGTTTGTCCGAATTTGCTGATTTTTTTGTGCATATATAAGGTGGAGAAGAGGCAAGTGAGAACAAGGGTCTAGGAAAGATGAAGAGAAGCAAAAGGAATAGAATATAAATATTTCTTGTTTAACTACCTACCATTTTAATGCCTATTGGGACTTACCATTGAGGAACACTATTCAGGCTTATGAACCATCATTTGGACTTATGACCTGTCTTTTTAAATCTTTGTACAGTTTTCTAGATCTTGTTTATAGGGCCTGTGTCTTTTTTTGTACCATATACTTTGTTTATACAGTACTATATTTTTTGCTGATTGTACTGCACAATGTTTATACAGTACTGTAACTTGCTCAATGTACTGTACAGTAATTTTATGTTCTAATTACTGTACTGTATGTAACAGTTATGCAAATAAAAACAAAGTCATCAAGTTGGGGTTTCCTTTGACCATTTATTTGTTCTGAATATTGTAATGTACATATATAATATACAATAGTATACATATGTAATATACAGTTCCTTATTTAATGACCTCATTTATTGAATTTGGTCCTTAAATGAGGACTGTCTGTAAATAGGACAAAAGGTTAATGAGATAAGATGGGAATGTTTGTGGGAAAGTGGAATTTAGGAAAAAAAATTGTAAGGAAGCATTTAAAAGTAGAAGAAACTAGTAAATAATATTGCTACAGATGGTAGAAGTAAAAGGAGTAGGGAGATGAAAAGAGAGAAAATAGCTAAATCAAAGTGGAAAAAAAGAAACAGTAACAACTACATAAAAAGTAAAAGAATTCCTCTGGGAACTGGATCCAGCAATCCAACAAGAGAACATAGTGCAGTTGCTTCATGACCACTATGCCATAAGGCCAAAATACCCACGCAATCCCTTGTCTTCCTTGTAGTTTGGTTGTTGGTGGCCACATGTGGTCTGCACAGATGGGTCATTGCTTCAGTGACTTGCATGGTATACTGGCATGGAGGGTCAGAGCAAAGCTGACTTGGCTTATGGGCAGGTGCAGGTGCCCATTACTCACCAGGGAAGCAGTCACAGGGCAGGTGCCCATGGACTAGGCAAGCATACCTATGACTCAGTGGGAAAGCAGGCTCTTAGGGCATGTGCTGGTAGACTGGGTGCACTCACCTGTGACTCAGCTCGTAAGTGGACTCTCCGGGCTGGTACTGGGTGATCAGGGCATGTTTGCCTGCATGTCAGTGTGTAAGCAGCCTCACAGACTGGATGCCTGATGGGTTGGAAGGCACACAATGTTGGTGTGAAGTTGACTTGGTTTGCCTGCCCATGACTGTAGGCAAGTGGGTTTATAGGCTAGCTACTGGCTGACTAGCTACATTTGAGTGCAACCCAGCAGCAAGGAGCCTCACAGAACAGATGCCAAGTGGACTGGGCACACTTGCCTGTGACTTCAGAGGCAAGCAGGCTCACAAGGGGTGGCAGAAGGGATTTGCACACATGCTGAGGACTTGTTTGGCCTGGGTAGGAGTAGGAGCAGAGCTGACTCTGAATAGCACCAGCTAGAGTGCCCTTTTTGTATATTTATCCCATTAGTGACCACAGTCTGGAGGGGCCCTTCCCTACCCTTCTAAGTACTGGAGAGGATACTGCACCAGTGCAGCTTATCCCAGTGTGTAATGAGTGGGGGTAGTGGTGATGGGACGAGCAGCTAGTGTATTCAAAGTCTTCCTGGAGTCTGATAGGTGCACAACAAATTGTCCCATAGGCTATGTGACACTTTGAAAAATGGCTGCTCCCCATGGAGTTGGGGATGAGGAGTAGACCAGCCGCAAGAGTGCTGCTTTCCTTTATCAGCTATTTGGTTAGATCTGCATTTACCTATTATAAAGCCCTCGCCCAACTTCGTGATACCTTATTTCTTAGGGGATCTTTTCTGATCTTCTCTATGATGCTTTCTCACATGATATAGCCTTGTTGGAGCTATTTCTTGTCTTTTTCAAATCTCCTATAAACATACATTTTTATGTTGTCCTTTGAGTTCTTACAGAAGAAATCTAAGGAATTTCTTCTACTAGAAAAATGTCTTTGTGATTTATATGGCTTTTATATTTCGCTACTACCTCAGTTTTATAGCTGTTATAAAGATCTCTTGAATCTTTAGATCTACCTCCAAAATAATGTGCTATTTCAACTGAAGACAAAGAGGGCAGCTGTCTTTCTCTTTTACATATATCTTTTGATTTTGGGACTTACCTTGCTTTTTTTTTTTTAGCAGTTTTTCTACTACTTTTTATGTTTGATTAAGAAAAGATGCTGAAGTATTAGTGGAACTGGGTAGCGTTCATCTTTCCTATTCTGATCTACCTGATTTGAGGATGCCATAGAAGAATATCTTCTGGAAGTGTGAGAAGACCCCCAGTGGTTCCTCTTATGTTCTTTATGCCTTCTATGACCAGAAGAGGAATAGGTAGGGTGAGGAAGCAGAAACCTATTCATCATCAGAAGAAACACTTGAAGAGGAAGATGATTTTCTTCTCTTCTTTAAGCCTTTTCTTTTTTAAGAGCTCACGTAACATTTCTTGTTTATAATTTTTTCTGCTTTTCTTTAGTTTCAGCTTGTTTTTCTCTTAACTCCACAAAGATTTCTGCATATATTTATGAAGTTTCTCTAAACCATTCTTTGCATTTTTAAAAGTCTCATCCAAAACCAGAGCTTTGTTAGAGTAATTTTCATCATTTAAAAATGTCTTTTTCTTCCAACTGCTCTCCTCTTTTCTTTACGTGTCTGGTAGAGGTGTTTTCTTACAGCCCTGGGAGTAGAACAGTTTTCTAATGCAAGTTCAAAATCTTTATTGCGTTGTTCATACTTTGGTTCCATATAATGCTTGATAAGCTACCAAAGCTTCCACATTTTGTCTATTTCCAGGACCCTATTGTAGTCATTCATAGTATCCAAATGTTGATTAACCTGAAAATAATCATCTCTATTCTTCTCACATTTTAAACCCAAGATCCAGACCAGTTTTTTCTTAATTTTTTAGTTTAAAGAAAATAGTACAAAAAACATAACAATAGCAAAATAGAAACAAAACAAAGCAAGGACATTAAAAATGATACAGGGTCCCAAACCAAATGTTAGGGATTAACAGTGGTTGTTATATTATGTATTGTTATCCTCAATGAAGTTGCTCAGATTACCAGATGTAAGAATAGAAGATTGATCAAATCATTAAAGGGAATAAGAAAATAATAATTTAAAAGAACATTAGAGACAGTACATAGTTTCAATAGACAGGATTGTAGGAATTTACTAATCATTGATATACTGTAAATTGTTGCTGTCACATAAGTTGCTCAGATTACCAGATATAAGCATGCAAAATTGGTCAAAATATAAAAAAACACTTTTAATCAGTAACTGTTCCCCCCAATAAACCATCAGACCTCAGCAGTACAGTTATGCCACCGATCCATATATATATATGTATATATGTATATATATGTATATGTGTGTGTGTGTGTAGACACACACACACACACACACACACAAACACACACACACACACAGAAAGCCTTAGTGCTTTCTTTTTCTTGTTTCCCTCATCCAAGCTGTTCCTTCCTTTGAGCATTTTCTTTCCCTTTCCTATTATCTATTGTACATTTTGAGTTTTATTTACTCTTTCATATTCTTACACCAGGGAGACAGTGTGATGTTTTCATATGTGGGTCCAATTTATTTCACTTATGAGTGTGGTCTCTAGTTGCATCCATTTACCTATAAAAGCCGTAAGTTTATTTTTTATAGCTGAGTAATATTCCATTGTAAAAAAAAAACCACATCTTTTTTATCCATTCCTCAGCTGATAGGTGTTTGGGTTGTTTCCAAGATTTAGCTATGACAGATTGCACTGCTATAAACATGGGTGCCCATATACCACCGTGGTATGGTGTTTTTAATTCTTCTGGGAAAATACCCAGAAGGGGAAGAGCTGGATTAAGTGGGACTTCCAGTCCAAGTTTTGTGAGGAATCTCCAGACTGATTTCCACAGTGGTTTCACCAATCTATACTCCCACCAGCAGTGGAGAAGTGCTCCTTTTCCCCACAGCCTCTCCAATATTTGTCATTGATTGTTTTCTTAATGATAGCCATTCTTTGTGGGATGAGACGAAATTGCAGTGTTGCTCTAATTTGCAACTCTCAAATGACTAATCATGTTGAACATCTTTACATATATTTGTTTGCCATTAGTATTTCTTCATTTCAGAAGTGTGCGCTCATCCCAGAGGCCCATCCTTGGATTAGGTCCCCAAATATTTGGGGCCCAACCCTTTTTTAATTCTCTACATGTTCTAGATGGGAGTCCTTTGTCTGAGGGGCAGTTGGATAAAATCCCTTCCCAGTTCGTGGCTTTTTCTTACTGTGTTGGTGATCTCTCCTGCTGTGCAGAAACTTTTCAACATGAGATCCCAGTTGTTGATTCTTTGAAGTATCTCCCATGCAGCTTGGTCCCTGTGCATGAACTCTCTGCCCACCCTCATGTCTCTGGGACTTCCACTACTTTCTCCTCCAGCAGACCCATCATTTCTGTTTTGATATTTGAATCTCCGATCTGCCTCAACTATAGTTTAGTGCATGGTGATAGAGGTGAGTCTAGTTTTAGTCTTTGACATGTGGAAAGCCAGTTTTTCCAGCACCATTTGTTAAAGAGGCTATCTTTCTTCCAGTGAACGTGTTTGGTTTCTTTGCCAAAGGTAAAGTGGCTGAGTTTGTTTGTATCTGTGTCAGCCTCTTGTAATCTGTTCCATTGGTCTTCAGGTCTGTTTTTTTTGCCAGTACCATGCTGATTTTATCACAGTAGCTTTGTAGTATAATTTCAAGACAGGAATTGTGATGCGTCCTGCCTTTCCTTTGTTTTCCCGCATTGCTTTTGCTATTCTAGGCCTCTTCTGGTTCCAGATGAATTTCAGGAATGTTTTCTCTAGATCTGTGAGGTATAGTAATAGAATTTTAACAGGGAGTGCATTGAATCTGTACAACAATTTTGGGAGTATGGCCATTTTCACAATGTTGGTTCTTCCTATCCTTGAGCAAGGAATATCTTTACATTTTCTGAAATCCTCTGTGATCTCTTTTATCAGAACACTGTAGCCAGGGATACAGCTCAGTGGCACAAGAGCTTGCCTGGCAAGTGCAAGGTCCTGAGTTCGATTTCCAGTACAGAAAAAAGAAAGAGTACTGTAATTTTCACTGGATAGATCTTTTACTTCTTTTGTTAGATTGATTCCTAAGTGTTTCATTTTTTTAGATGCTATTATGAAAGGTGTGGTTTATCTAATTTCTCTCTCAGTCTTCTTGTTGTTTGTATATAAGAATGCTATTGATTTTTGAGTGTTGACTTTGTATCCAGCTATGCTACTGAATTTGGTTATTAAATCTGTAAGCCTTTTGGTGGAGTTTTTGGGGTCTTCTATGTAGAGTATCATGTCATCCATGAATAATGATAATTTCACTTCTTTTCCTATCCTTATTCCTCTTATTTCTCTCTCTTGTCTCATTGTTCTGGATAATATTTCCAGAACTATATTGAATAAGAGTGTTGACAGTGGACATCCTTGTCTTCTTCCTGATTTTAAAGTGAGAGCTTTCAGTTTTTGAGCATTTAGAATGACGTTAGCTGTTGGTTTGTCATAGATCACTTTTAATCACATTGAGGTAAAGTCTGTGTATGCCAATTCTTTGTAGGGTTTTTATCGTGAATAAGTGTTGGACTTTATCAAAAGCTTTTCTGCATCATTTGAGATGATCATGTGATTTTTATCTTTGGCTTTATTGATATGGTTTATTACATTAATTGATTTGCATTTACTGAACCATCCCTGCATTCTTTGGATGAGTCCTACTTGGTCATGGTGTATAATTCTCTTGATGAATTGTTGCATTGTGTTTGCTAGTATTTTACTGAAAATTTTTGCCTTTATATTTGTTAGGGATATTGGCCTATAGTTCTCTTTTTTTTTTTTTTTTTGGCGGTACTGGGGATAGAACTCAGGACCCTGCGCCTGCAAGGCAGGTGCTTATTCTACTGAGCTATATCCCCAGCCCTATAGTTCTCTTTTTTGGTTGGGTCTTTCTTTGGTTTTGGTGTCAGGATAATACTTGCCTCTAGGAGTGAGTTGGGGAGAATTCCTTTCTTTTCAGTTTCCTTAAAGAGTTTGAGAAGTATTGGCATTAAATCTTCTCTAAATTTCTTACAGAATTCAGCTGTGAATCTATCAGGACCTGGACTTTTCTTCATTGCAAGTTTTTGTTAGTAAATTTTCAATTTCATTTGCTGATAGAGAGTTACTTAGGATTTTTATATCTTCTTCATTCAGCTTTGTTAGTTCCTTTGTATGTAGAAATCTGTCCATTTCCTCTGTGTTTTCCATCCTGTGAGAGTAAAGATTTTTAGACTAGGTATTGATCTTCTGAATTTCTACAGGATCTATAGTGATTTGATCATTTTCATTCCTTACTGCATGTATTTCATTTTTTTTCTTTTATTTTTAAAATGTTAGGCTATGGGTTTATCAATTTTATTTTTTTCAAAGAACCAACTCTTTCATTTCTTAATTTTTTGTATTTTTTTTCTCTCTATTGCATTAAATTCTACCCTGAACTTTATAATTTCCTACATTCTCTGGGCTTTCGGTTTGATTTGATCTTTTTCTAGAAGATAGAGGTGCAGCATAAGATTGTTTATTTGTGCTCATTCTGTTTTCCTGAGGTAGGAATTCACTGCAATTTCCCTCCACGAACTGCTTTCATTGCATCGCACAGGTTCCTAAGTTGGGGTGAGCTGTATCTACATTTTCATTTGATTGTACATAGTGTTTAATCTTCTTTGATTTCATCTGTGACCCATTGATTGTTCAGCAGGGTACTGTTTCATTTCAGTGTGTTTATGGAATTCTTGTGATTTCCTTTGTCATTAACTTTTCCATTTCATTGCACTGTTGTCCAATAGTATGCATGAGATAATTTCAACTCCTTTGTGTTTCCTTAAGCATGTTCTGTGTGCTAGCATATGATTTATTCTAGAGAATGTCCCATGTGCATCTGAGAAGAATGTGTATTGTGATGCTGTTGAGTGGAACACTCTGTACAGGTCTACTAAGTCCATTTGTTCACATGTTTGGTTTAGTTCTGTTATTTCTTTGCTGATTTTTTGTCTAGTTAATCTGTCTCTTTGTGACAGTGGGGTATTGAAGTCCCCTGTTATGATTGTATTGCTGCTTATTTCATTTTTCATGTCTCTTAAAATTTGTCTTATATTGTTTGGTGCTCTGTGTTTTGTGCATAGATGTTTATGATTGTTATCTCTTCCTCTTGGAGTTTTCCCCTCACAAGTATGTAGTGACCTTCTTTATCGCTTTTAATTGTTCTTGGTTTGAAGTTCGCATTGTCTGCAAACAGAATAGCTATCCCAGCTGTTTCCTGGGTACCTGTTGCATGGAGTATTGTTTTCCATCCTTTAATATTCAGTCTATGAATTTCCTTTTGCATTAAATGTTTTTCTTGTATACAGCATACTGCTGGAGTTTATTTCATGATCCAATCTGCCATTGTACTTCTTTGGGTTGGTGAGTTGAGTCTGTTTACATTGACGATTATAACTGTTATGTATTGGCTCATCTGTGTCATGTTGTTTTCCTGTTGCTGTTTCCTCTTGTTTTCCTCTGTTTAATTTCTTGCTCTGCTTGGTGTTTCCTTTCTGTCGTTGTTGTTACAATGGTAGTCTTTTTTTAATCTCTTTTTAGAATATCTTTTAATACTCTTCATAGGATTAGTTTGGTGCTCATGAAGTTCTTCAAGTGATCTTTGTCATCAAAATATTTTATTTTTCCGTTAATTTTGAATGATAGTCTTGCAGGGTATATCAGTTTGGATTGGAAGTTGTTTTCTTTCAGGACCTGAAATATTTCACTCCAAGGTCTTGTTAATTTGATAGTTTGTGTTGAAAAATCTGCTTTGATTCTGATGGGCTTTCCTTTATAGGTGATCTGTTTCTTTTCTCTAACAGCTTTTAATATTCTGTTCTTTTGTTGAATTTCTGGCATCTTGGTCACTATATGTGTGGTTGTAGATTTATTTTGCTTGTGGCTAGTTGGAGTTCTATATGCCTCACTTAACTGGATGTCTATTTGTTTTTCCATGCTTGGGAAATTTCTGCTATTCTGCAAATAGGATGTCTCTTTGTTTTTACATGCTTGGGAAATTTTCTGTTAATTCTGCAAATCTTTTTATGTCATCTGTGGTGACACCTGCTGTTTCATTGATACCTATTAATCTTGCATTGTTTTTCTTTGCTTTATCTTGCAGCTGTTGAATTGTTATTTCTTGGTTTCACTATTTTCATTTCTTTTTTTAATCTCAGAGATTATTTCTGATCTGATGTCTTCTATGTTCTGATGGAGTTGTTTCTTTACTTCAGCTGCCATTATTTCAGAAATTTCAGGTGTATAACTTCCAAGGTCATCTGTGTTGATATCCTGGACTTGTTCTGTGTGGGGTAGAGGTCTGGAATTGCATTTTGCTCCTTCATCTTGTCATTTTCAAAGATGCAGAGGTTCCCTGGAGCTCAGCCTCACTTCCAGGATGATGTTGCATTAGCGAGGCAAGGACCCAAAGGTCCCTGGTGCTCAGTATGACTCACTCAAGTGTGTGTGTGTGTGTGTGTGTGTGTGTGTGTGTGTGTGCACGTACGGGCATGAGGCCTGATCCCCAGTGCTCCCATAGCTGTCTGTGGCTCAACTTGGCTCCCATTCAGGGGTTCCCAAAGCTGTCCAGGTTTCAGCCCTGTTTCCACTGGGGTGTAGTGGTGGGTTGTGGTCACCACGTCTCCATACACTGCCACTATCCTGCTTGGTTCCTACACCAGTGAGGGGGGTAAGTGCGTGGTCACTGAGGCTTCTGACGCTGAGTTTCAGTTTAGCTCCCGTGAGAGTGCGGGGTAGGGGCAGGGAGGTGAACCTGAGGCCCTTGAGGTTGTCTGGAGCTCCCCTTGGCTTCCTGGCTGGTGGGGCAGAGGTGGGTACAGCTCACTCGAGTTCCCAAAGCTGTCCAAGGTTTAGCTTAGCTCCAATTCTGGAAGTGGGGAGGAGGAGAGGGGTGGAGAGTGGTCCCCAGGCCCCTAAAACTGTCTGGGTTTTTACCTGGCTCCCAAGCTTGTGTAGGGCTGGGTGGCAACAGCTCACTGGAGTTCCTGAAGCTGTCCGAGATACAGCTCAGTTCATCAGCAGAGGGGGTAGAATGGGAGGGGCAGGGAGCAGACCCCAAGCCCTTAAAGCTGCCTGGGTTTTTTCCTGGTTCTCAAGCTCGTGGGGTAGGGGTGGCAGCAGCTCCCCAGTGTTCCTGAAGCTGTCCTAGGTTCAGCTCAGCTTCCACATGGGGGTGTGGAGGGGAGTGGGCCCCAGGCCCCTAAAGCTCTGTGGTTTTTGCCTGGCTCCATAGCTTGTGTGTTTGTTGGGGCAGCAGCTCAGCAAAGTTCCTGAAGCTGTCCGAGGTGCAGCTCAGCTCCAATGGGAGAAGAAGGGTGGAAGGGAGAGGAGAGGAGTGGACCCCAGCCCCCTAAAGCTGACTGGGTTTTTGTGTGGCTCCCCAGAGTTCCTGAAGCAGTCCGAGGTTCAGCTCACTCCCCATTATTTCTTATGCAGTAACAAAATCATCTTCAGAGAAATTTATGCTTTGTAGGCCTCTCATTAAAGATGGTAGATTAGATTCGTCTCTTCCTAGTTTTTCAAAGAGACACTTAACTACTTCTGGATCAATAAATCCCAGGGTACCTGGCATAATATTTTTGAAGGACTCTAAGCAATTACTCTTTAGTTCAGCAGTCCTTCTGTGATACAAAGGAAGCTCTTCAGAAATAATTATGTCTAGTTTAATATCATATAGGTGTCATAGAAGAGATGAGGTATACAGAGCTGTTTATCACCATTGGACATGGTGATACAGTAATTGGAAGAATTAGCTCCATTGAGGAATTTGGTCTTTTCATGATATGGCTTAGGACACATCCCACTTAGAAATCACTTTGGAGTCACAAATATTGACTGTTAGAATGAAAAGCTTGCAGTGTCTCTGTGTAGCTCATCTCTTCTACCTAATTTTATGTTTTAGAGAGTAATATAAATGAAGGGAAAAAAGTAAAGCTAAATTTTCCCTTGACTATTTGTTTAAGTTCCATTTTCTAAAATACCTTATTTTATTTTATTTCATAGGGATTTGTTCTGGCAGTTACTATCACACGTGAGGCAATTGATGAATTTCGGCGTTTTCAGCGGGATAAAGAAGTGAATTCACAACTATATAGCAAGCTTACTGTCAGAGGTTAGCAAGAAATTTTAAATAATACCTACCATTTGTATAATGCAATCATCATTGTAGTTTTAACATAATAAAAGAAAATAAACCCTAATTTCTGTTTTTGAAAATGGCCTTATACAAATTATACATGCTATCCAATTTTCTTCTAATATAATGCATGCAATTCCTAGATATTATATTAGGTAAATATTCATTTTCTAGATACTTGGATGTGTGTGTAGGATTTATATGTATATGTTTCTATCTTTATATGTACATATGTGTATATAAATACATATGCATATACTAAAATTATATATGTACTGTGTTATAGTACTTAGGCATATGAAACCCATCTTATATGTATACATTTTCTGTGATGTATAGTATCAACTTTTTCTAGAATCTGTTTTAGTATTATATTTTTTAATGTATTTATAAAGGTTACACATCTATACCATGATGTTAATTATACTTTAATAAAAGGGCCTTTGAGGCACTGAAATAAATTTTATGGTTTAATAAGATAATGGTTACATCCACATTGCTCCTTTCTTTGTTCAGAAATTTAACATTTGTTTAGCTTAAATTTTTAAAGACCTTGTTTATCTGGTTTGTCAGTCCATTAGTAGAAAAAATAAAGCAGTACATTAGCAAACAAATGGAATAAGTTATTACAAATAGTCACTGTGACAGTAGAAAAGTAGGTGTGCAATAGCTAGCGTTAAGGGAGACACTGAAACACTGAATGGGAATGAAAACCAAACCCAAGATACTACTTCATACTCTTCTGTGGGAAATCAAGTCTGTTTCAGAATGAATGGATTTTGTATCTTATTAAAATGTATGTGGACATATATGAGGAATTATTTACATGAAATCTCTTCACAGTTGTTCATTTTAATAGCTTATTGAGCTGTATAATGTATAAAATTAATTCACTTAAAATATTCAATTCATTGATACTTGGTGCATTTATAAAGTTGTGCAACCGTCACCATCATCTGTTTTTAGAATAATACTTGAAAAAGAAACCCCAAATACATGAGCAGCCATTCCTAAATCTTCTCCTTGTTTCCCTACCTAAGCGCAAGAAACACTACTTTGTGTATTTATTGTTTAACCTACCCTGATATACAACTGTAATCATAAAATATGTGATGAGTTGCTCTTGACTTCTTTCAGTTGCCATATTTTCAGGGTTCATCCATGTTGTAGCAAGGGTCAGTACTTTATTTCTTTTTGTTGACAAATTACATTCTACTGAATGATATGCCCCTATTTTATGTTTTGGATGGACAGTTGGTTGTTTCTACTTTGTGACTCTTGTGAAACATCAAAATTTGTGCACAAGCTTTTGCATAAACATTGTTTTAATTTCTCTTGTATATATTTCCAGGAGTATAATTGTTATTTTAGGAGAATGTATAACATTTTGAAGAAGTACTGACCTATTTTCCTATTGGCTGCCACATTTCGCATTCTCACCACCAGTACATGAAGATTCCAGTTCTACTATATCCGCACAACAACTTCCTACTGCCTGCCTTTTTTAGTGAACCTATTATCTTTTGATGATATGAAATAGTGTCTTGTGGGTTTAATTTGCATTTCTATAGTGGCCAATGATATTGAATGCCTTTTCATATGCTTATTGGTCATTCCTATATTTTATTTGGATGACTGTCTGTTCAGGTCCTTTACCCACTTTTTAAATGGGCTTCTTGTCTAAGGTGCTGAGTTGTAAGAGTTCTTAAATATCGTGGATTAAAGGTTATTTCAGATTTATGATTGCAGATACTTTATCCTAGTCTGTGGGCTGTATTTTCACTTTTTTGCTATATATGTTTATGTCTATATCTGTTATTAATGTTGATTATACTTTTAGTATTATATCAAAGAAATAATTTTCATTCTAAGTTTACAATGACTTCTTTTTGTTTTTCTCAGAGTTTTTTAGTTTTAGCTCTTACATTTATGTCTGTGATTCATTTTCCCATAATACTTCTTATGTGTTTTAAAATACTGGTCTACGGTTTTCTCCATGAACATCAAGTTGTCCAATACCATTTGTTTAAGAGTGCTCTTTCTCAATTGAATTGAAAAATTATTAAAGAGCTTTCATGCTTAAAATTTTAGCTTGGTAGAGAAAAGATAAGTTTTATAAAAAAAGATAAGCTTTAGTTTTGGGGAAAAGAACTTATAAATGGTTAAATTGGGTGTAATGTTGCACTATCCTTTTAATTGCATAGTATAAGTCCTAGCTTCTTTCAGAAATTGTTCTTTCAGAAGTGTTTGAACTGCACAGAGGTTGGCTTCTGGTCTGTTAATTGTACTGTGACAGGTAGAGTGGTGATGACAGTATGCAAAGCAGGGTAGGCAGTTCCACATGCCCATCTATTTGGAGAAAAACAAACAACAAAAACAACAATAACAAAAACTAAGCAGTCTCTTAGAACTCTATAACACAGACAGGTTTACAGTACCTATGTGATTGCTGAATCCAGGAAAAGGCAACTCAGCTACAGCAAGAGCAAAACAGAAAGCTGTTTGTTATTTTCCTTTTTTCTGTAAGGTGCTCTTGTTTCACTCCCTATCCGGCAAATCCTGAAGATGCCAGTCGGTGTCTTTGCAGAGGAGAACTTATTTAAAAGGATGGTGTTTTGTTTTTCTAACCACTCCACAGTACAGGTCTTTTGTTTACCTAACTTGGAGCTCAGGGCAGGAAAGCAGAAAAGCAGCATCGGGCATTTCTTAATTGAATCCCAGGTTATGGAACAATCACAGTAGCTTGTGAAAAAGTTCAGAGTTGAATCCTTCACTAGAGTGTCAAACTTCAGATAGAAAATGCTGGAGAGAAAATAATTTTGAGAAATTTGGGCATTGATAAATTCCTGTGTATCCTGGGTGTTTCGAGAGCCACATGCAGGCTGAGAATTGGAAGAATACTCAGAAAATTTTTTAAGTATTCCTGAATTTGAGTATTCCTAAAATACCTGAATTTTTTCACCTCTGATATATCTCTGCATTCACTATGAATAGGAAATGAAAGCTCAGGCAGAGTTGTAAGTACCTTTAGCTGTTTGTTAGGCCCTGAAGGAAGGCTAGAATAGAGAGCCTATTTTGAACTCCCCCCAACCCCAAAATCTTTGTCAAAACACAGGCTGAATGGAATCCAGTGGGGGAAAGGACAGGAAAGTAGAAGGGAGACAGAGAACAGGAAATTGATAAGAGGTTGAGGAAGAGTTAAATGGAGGGTGTATATATAATGAAAGTGTTTGAAAAGCATGTATGACAGTGCCACAGTGACACTAAGTATGCTAGTGAAAAACCATAAGCTAAGGGAGAAGAGTCTTCAGAGACCCACATGGCAAAGAAAAGGCACTTTACAAATATTGCTTTGAAAAATCACTGAACAGACCCAGTTACAGCATATAGAAAACAATAAAACCAACCCTGAAGAGGGAAAAAATATCTAAACATTAGATTTTCACTATTAATTTGTCCAGTTCTCCACAAGAAGTAGTGAAGCATGCAAAGAAACATTGGCAGAAGAATTTAATAGAGATCATGTCTGAGGAATCCCAGAGTTGGGACTTGACAGACAAGGAACTTAAGTCAGCTGTCTTAAATATATACAAGGAGCTTCAACTGTTTTATCCTCAAGAAGCTAAAAGAAGTCATGAAGAAATTGCTACAAGGATGTTAGGAGAATGATAGATGAACAAGTAGAAAATATCAGTAGAGGTATAGAAATTGTGTAAAGAACACAAATGAATTCTGGAACTGAATACTATAATAAATGAGAAAATCTTGTAGAGATTTTAATAACTGATTTATTTGAGCAGGCTGAAAAATGAGTGATTTTGAACCTAGGTTAGTTGAAATATTCAGATTGAGGAGCAGAACAAATGAAGAAAAATGAGCAGCTCTTCACAGACCTGTAGAACAATATGAAATATACCAATGTATACATCAAGGGAATCCCATGATGGGCAGAGAATAAGGAATAATGGCTAGACACAAGTGGATGTTTTCAGGAAGTGCATTGAGCCTGAAGGATAAAGAGATACTTATACTGAGACACATAGTAAGACTGTTTAATTTGAAGACCAAGAGAACATACAGCAGCAAGAGAGCAGCGATTAGTCACATCCCAGTGTATTAAGGAAGATCACAGAGACCATAAAGTTCTGAAGAGAATGGGGCTATGTTTTAAAAGTGATCAGAGAAAAAAAAAGTCTACCATGAATCCCATATATGGTAAAACATTCCCAGATAAACAAAAATGGATGAGCTTTTTGTGCTTTTAAGAACATTAACAAAAAAGTGAAGAGGTGATTTAACAGAATGGGAAGAAACATTTATAAACCATATATCTGATAAAGGATAAGGGTCTAATATCCAGAATATTTAAAAACCTCTTAAAATTCAATAGCAAAAAAAACCCTAGTTTAAAAATGGGCAAAAGAATCTCAGTAGACATTTCATGAAACCATGCTTAAGTAACATCATTAGTTCATAAGGAAGTGTACGCCCAAACCACAATGAGATGTTGCCACATTACACTAGGTTGCCTATCATTAAAAATTGTTATTCAACAAGTATTGGAAGAATCTAGACAAATTGGAATCCTGATACTTTGCTTATGGGAATGTACCTGTGGAAAATCATTGTGCAGTTTCTCACTGTCTCGGTTACTTTTTTCTTGTTGCTGAGACAAAACACCCAACATCTAAAATGAAGGAAGGGAAGGTTTGTTTAGCTTACAGTTTTTGGAGGTTTCCGTCCATAGTTGGCTGGTTCTGGGGCACAGTGGCACATGGCGGAGGGCAACAGCTCATGGCGGCGGTACACAGCAAAGCAATCAAGCACAAGAACAGAGGAATGGCAGCCAGCTGCCTCTTTCCCTTTCATATACAAACTATCCGCCCTAGGGCGGGTATAGCTCTCACACCCATAATCCCAGCAAACTATCCGCCCTAGGGCGGGTATAGCTCTTACACCCATAATCCCAGCACTGGATCATGGATCAGTCATAAACTCTAAAAGCCACCCCATAACTGCATGAGGATTTGGGGAGACATGCAGACACAAACCATAACACTCACATAGTGGAACATATTTAAAACAGAGATCCAACCTCTTTTGTTCATGTTCATCATAGCACTGTTCACAACAGCCAGAAGTTCCTAACAGCTTACATGTTCATCTGTGGATGAATGAACAAATTGTTATATTCTTCTGATGCAGTCTTATTTAGGCATCAAAGTTTGATGTGTACTACCACATGGATGAAGCTCAAAAATATTATACCATGTGAAAAAAGTTAGGCACAAAATGTCACTTACTGTATTTCGCTGATGTAAAATAGGCCAAACAGGTAAGTTAGTGGAGGTAGCATGCAGATTGTTGATTGCCATGGCCGGGGAAAGAAAAGAAGAGGGGGCATTTGCTTAATGGGTGTGGAGTTTTCTTCTGTGGTGATGAGACTATTTTGGAACTTAATAGCATTGGTTTTGTACAGCATTGTGGGTGCAGTAAACTGAATTATTCACATTAAAATACGGTAATTTTATTTTAATGTCAGTTCCACTTAAAATGGTATAAAATGTTGAGGAAGATATATTACCTGTGCTTTTTAAACTCCTGAAGTACTTCAACTCAAAGTACTTTAAAAATACTTTTCAATAATTTTATTTCAAATAGAAATGGAAATCTACTTTAAAAAAATATTATCGTTGCTGGTGATCTATTATTATTATTTTTTTGGCGGTACTGGGGATTGAACTCAGGACCCTGTGCCTGCTAGGCAGGCGCTTATTCCACTGAGCTATATCCCCAGCTGGTGATCTAAGAAGTAGAAGTTTTACATGTGGATGAGGCTAATGGTAGCTACACCTTGCCTTTCTTGTGTGTCTGATAATGTTCATAATATTTAAGAGTTACCATAGTCCCGGGCAGGTTGGTATCATTTCTAAGTCATAGGAGAAATCTGAGGCTCATGCTAAATAATGTGTATAAATCACAGCAAGTCATTGGAACTGCTGGTATTTCAGCATAGGCTGTTCTTTCAATCTAGTGTTCTTCCACCTTTGTACATTGTTTTATGGATGATTATTTTTATGCAGATATTTGATAAATAAAATCTAATGTATAAAACTGATACATAAAAAGATGTATGTTTTTAAATTGAGTACAGTTTAAAATGTTTTTAGTCAAGAATATTTGCTGTGTTTCTCCTTAGTTTCTTATATTTTGCAATAACCTGTTTTTTAAATGGCATTGAGGGTGACATCCCCTTGTAATTTCCTGTGGTTAATTGTATCATTTACATCATTTGAATTTTTTATGTTTGGAATTCTCAAACACATTTTCATAGATATAAACTATAAAAATGTTTTATTTTTTCTATTACAAAATATCCTAAAGATGGTTTTTTTGAAACTATACATATATATCTTTTTCTTTTTTTCAGTATTGGAGATTGAACCCAGGGCTTTGTTCATGCTATGCAAGTATGTTATCACTGATCTATATATTTTACCCCAGAACATATTTAAATATTTTAGTTACCCTGGCCTGATTTTTGGGTTGGCTTATCATTTCATTTTCTGATAAACTACTTATCTTGTGTAGGAATTATCCATATTGTTGCTGTTACTTCATTTCCTTTCTCCTTGTTTATGCCTTTTTTTTTTATCACCACCTTCTTTGAAGCAGTCCCAGAGGGGAAGGTGAGGTAGAGAAAGGAGTAGATCTTTCTACTTAGCAGCTCTTGCAGAACCTCCTTATATCCTTTTGGGTTTGGAGAATCAGTGCTCTATATTTTTTCTCTTTGCTAGGGAGAGGTGTATACATTATATGACTTGCTTGTACTTGTCTAGAGGCTAGATTACAGATGATTCCCACAAATATACTATGAAACACCTACTATGTGTAAGCCACTGTGGTGGTCTCATAAGGTTAAAAACATGAATTGGTTCTGAACTTGGCTTTTCAAAGATTTCATGCAGTGTTCTGGGCAGATAGGATAAATTCAGATCTTTTTTTTTTTTTTTTTTAATTAGCCACCAAATCCCAGCAGTACTAAGTATATGTTCCAAACTTAAACCTATGGCTAGTCTGGTACTTGCATTTAGAATGGGAATTGAGTTAATTTTGTGCTATAGTTCCTTCCTACAGGTAGTGATGATTGTTTTCCAGTGTCTTTGTTGTCTCTTGGAATAGTTCTGGCATTTTATTTAACATATTTTGAAAGATTCAAACATGAATGAGAAAAAGTAATGTTGGTAAGTTTCAGGCGCAACACTGTTACAGTTTATGTCTAAAATGTCCCACAGAGGTCTCACATGCTCGGAGGCTGGACTCTGGGAGGGGTGAATAGATAATCCGGTACTATAGCGAAAGGGTATATCTCGCTCCAGAGCTTCTGCCTCCTCTCTGCTTCTTGACTGCCATGATGTGGACAGCTTTCTTCCATGGCAGGGTTTTCACTGTGGCATTTCTGCACTTCAGCTTACCAACAATGGACTGAAAATGTGAGCCAAAATAAATTATGGGTATCAGATACTGTGTGCTAGTAATGACAAACTGACTAAGACTAGAATTTCTTTTTCCTTTTCGACAGTTTCATGGACAGAGATTCATGCTTAGCATAGATCTTAGCAACTTCAGTATTCATACAACTATTTTTCTTTCCTTAAAATCTTAAGTCTTTTCACTAAAGGAAGCACTTTATGGTTTCCTTTGGCATATTCAAATTGCAACTTCACTATTCTTGCACTTGGGGCCCATGATTAGATAATACAACAGCTACTTAAGTGACTAACAGCATATACAGCATGTACATGGTAGAATTACGGACATCCAGTGAGGGGCAGAGCACAACAGCAATATATTTCACCATGCTATTCAGAGCACCTAATTTAAAACTTATGAAAGACTGATTGATTGATTGATTGATTGATTTTGAGATGAGGGGAGGTCTCATTATGTTGATCAGCCTGGCCTCAGGCTTGTGACCCTCCTGATTCAGCACTCAAAGTACAGTAGCTAAGATTTACAGAAATATACCACCAGGCCTGACCTAATTAAATATTTCTGGACTACAGTTGACCATGAGGAACTGAAATTCTGGAAAGCAAGAACCCAAATAAGAGGAGGCTATCATATGACATAAAATACACATAAGTGATTTTTAACTGCCTTACTGTTCAATTGAATCTAAGCTGTAACAAAAGCAGAGAAATACGACATGATAAGCAAAGTCATTAGCGCCTACATCCGAAACTGCAGCAATGGACTCCTGACTAATACAAGTATAAGCTCTGAAGCAATTTCTAATGGGACAACTGAACAAAACTTTAGTATATGACTGAAAAAAACAACTATATTATGACATGACTGGCACAAACAAAGTCCTTTTTGCCAAGTATAACAGCCAATCCACAAAATCCATTAAATTTTTTGATTTATTTCAAAGTATACCCTATGTATGCACAGTGCATAAGGGACATTAAAGAGGAATTCAAAGATCTGTTGACTACATTTTAAGGATAATTATTACTCAAAAATGGTATAAGTTTCACTAAAAGATGATAAAATTTCATCTTTAAATATTTAATGTAAAGAGACTAAGATCTTACCAAGTTGTATAACAAATACAAGGTATTAATGAACATGAATCAAAGACACTAAAATACATAAGAATAAAGGACTATTTTCCTATACTGTGCGTAAAACATACATACCCTCTCTCACATTTCTTTCCCCCTACTGTATCCACCTCCCTACCTCCTCTCTCTCTCTCTCCTCTTTCTCTAACACACAGATAGAGAAAAGATAATAGGGCCACAAAGCACAAGAAGTACTTAGTTAAGATGAAGAAATGTTAAATTTTAGGCTTTGGTACTACTTGCAGTTTCTAGCATGCACTAAGAGTTTTGGGCTGTATCCTCTGTGGGTAACGTGGGAAAACATTTTGGTCAAAGTAATTTTTTTATTAATATGCTCAGCTTTGATACATATATCCTATATAGTGCCTTTTCTTGGGGCATACTTTAGTCATCTTTATTATCTGTGGTTTGGTTTGAGATCTGAGGAGCATTTGAAAAGAATCCAATATTTCATTGAGGAGCATTCATTATACATTACTGTATTTAGGGTTTTTTATATACTGTAGAAGATCATGTCATCTGCAGACAGTTCTAATGTACCTTTTTCCTTTCTGATTTGGATGCCTTTTGTTGCTTTCTCTTTCTTAATTGCTCTGCCTAAGACTTTCATGTTGAATAGAAGTGGTAACAATAAGCATTCTTATGCTTGTCTGGGTATAGATCCTAGTATGATTGGTCTAGGGCTGTTTCTTTGCCAATGTGAGACCAAAACTGCTTGGATATTCTTTTGGTGACTAGATTGTGAGTTTTTTCTGGTTTTGTAGGTAGAAACCTTTGTGAGCATTGGTATTGTTTTCTGCCCTCCCATCTGTACACTAGATTGTTCTTAAACATTCAGGCATATTCTTTTTTCGGACCTCTTTATCTTGGTCTAAGCTACCCCCTCATGGCCTTTCCCATGCCCTGTCATGTTCCTGATCAAATGCACCCTTTTTGTGTATCCCTTCCAAACCCTGCTCCCATGTCCAGCCTCACCTACATCCATACCCCTGTGCTTTGCATTAATCATTATTTTTCTATAAGAACTTAACCACCTTGCAACATACTGTATAACCTTATAAATTGGTGATGTTTGCCATGCATATAAGCAAAGTGCCCAGGACAAGACTGAAACAGAGGAGGTCCAAAGTGTTGTCTTCAGATCTTTTTTTAGGTTTGCTGTACTTCTTTCTGACTTAGTCTCTCAGCTCTTTAATACATTTTAGGGTTTATTAATAGTTTGGATTTGCCTGAAGTATCAGTGCTGTGTATGCTAAAAGATAAATTGTTAAACTTTTTGTTAAAAGTAGAATTTATATCACTGTTATTGTCCTAATACAGTAGTTAGCCAAGAAATTTTGTTCTATTTTTTTATGATTTTTTTATTGGTACATTTTAAGTACCTATAATAATCACATTCATCATAATTTGTACCTGTATGTGAAATAACTTGATTCTTTTTTTTCCTATTCCCCTACCTTCCCTTCAACCCCTCCTCTCCTCTCTGCATTTATAAAAGCTTTGTTTCCATTTTTTCCTTTCCTTTCTTTTTTTTACTTTTACTTTCTTTCCTTTACCTCCTTGTTCTTTCTTTCCTCCCCATATGAACATTTTCTTCCTGTTTCACAATACCTATTACACAGTTTGGTCCTTATGTCCATTTTCAGTTTCTCACACCAGAGAAACAATGCAGTATTTATAAATGTGTGTCTGATTTATTTCATTTAAAAGAGTATGGTCTCAAGGTGCATCCATTTATGTAGAAAGGTCTCTCAAGCTTATCCTTCCTCGTGGTAGAGCAGAACTCTATTGTGTATAAAAAAAACCCACATCTTGTTTATCCATTCATCCATTGATGAGTACTTCAGCTGTTTCCAAGATTTGGTTATTAAAAACTGTCCTGCAATAAACATGGGTATGCACATATCACTGTCATATGATGCTTTTAATTCTTTTTGGAAGATATCAAGAAGGGGAATAGCTGGGTCAAATGGAACTTATATTTCTAGTTTTATGGGGAATCTCCACACTGATTTGCACAGTGGTTGCACCAGCCTATACTCCTGCCAACCATGGAGAACAGTTCCTTTTCTGCCACAGCTCTTCCAGCATTTGTTACTGGCTCATTGCTTGATAAATAGCCTTTCTTTCTGGGGTGAGATGGAATCTCAGCATTGTTTTAATTTGCATCTCTCAAATGACCAGTGATGTTGAAAATTTTTTCATATATTTATTTGCCATTTCTATTTCTTCATCTATTCATTTCAGATGGCTATTTTTGGATTGGGTCTTTAAAATTGGGGTGTCTGATTTTATTGTTTTTTAATATATTCCAGATAGTACCCCTTTGTCTTAGTAACAACTGGCAAAATTTTTTTCCTCACGCTGTAGTTTGTCTCTTCACTCTTTCTCTTGCTGTGCAAAAACTTCAATAAGGTGAAGTCTCAGTTGTTTATTCTTTGTGATAGTTCCTTTGCAATCCGGGTTTTGTTGATAAAGCCTTTGCCTACACCAGTGTCTTCACTATTTGCTTTTTCAACAGATTTAATGTTCCTGTTCTAATATTTATATCTTTGATCATTTCAATTTTAGTTTAGCGCATGGTGAGGACAAGCAATTTTAGAATTATCTAGCTGTAGAGAACTTTGCAATAAATTTATCATATTCGTTTGTTTGGAAAAATTGAAAAACTGAGCATAGTTTCATGATACTATTTTAGGAAAGGCTGTGTGAAACGTGGATAGAGGCCTAGAGTGTGAAAACAATTGGCTATTTTAATACATTAACATGGGAGAAAGGTTTGCCTAGATGGCACTTTTTTTTTTTTCACTTTTATTTTAAAAGTAAAAGAACAAAAACATATTAACAAACGGACACAAAGTAGCATAAGAATAGTACAATCAAAACTGAGTTACAGACAAGGTGACAGGGAATCAACAATGGTTGTTGCGTTACATATTGATAACTTCGAAGTGTATACTCAGGAAAACAGATATAGACATGCAAAATTGATCAAACAAATAATCATTAACTATTCCTTAGAATAAAGTGACCTAAGTTGTAGTACAACTAAGATATGTTACATATACATACATACTTACATGCATACATAGATAATTATCCCTTCCTTTTTCGTTTTTTTACATAATTTTTTTTTAAAGTGTGAGAGAAAAAGAACTACATCAACAAAAAAGAAAAGAGGAAAGCATTAACAAAGAGACACAAAGTAGCACTATAACAGTATAATCAGAATTGAATTATAGACAAAGCAACAGGAAACCAACAATAGTTGTTGCATTGCATATTGATAACTTCAAAGTGTATGCTCAGGAAAACACATATACACATACATGATTGATCAAACAACCAGTCATCAACTATTCCTTACCATTAAGTAACATAAGACAATAGAAGAACTATGTTAGCTATCCTGCACATATGTATATATGTACATACATACATACAGTTTTGCCTCTTTCTTTTCTCCTTTCCCTCATCCCATCTGTTCTTTACTTTTGAACAGACTTCCTTCATGTCTCTTAGTTTATATTCCCACCCTCGGGTTCTTACACCAGTGACACAATACGTTGCTTGCACATGTACCTCCGATTTATTTCACTTACGAGTATGGTGTCTAATTGTGACCATTTGCCTACAAAGGCCACAAATCCGTCTCTCTTTATAGCTGACTAATATTCCATTATATAAAAATGGCACAGCTTTTTAATCCAGTCCTCTGTGGATGCACATTTGGGTTGTTTCCATGATTTAGCTATTACAAATTGCACTGCTATAAACATGGGTGCACATATATCAGAGTGATATGATGTTTTCAAATCTTCTGGGAAAATACCCAAAAGGGGAACAACTGGTTTGAATGGGGGGGCACATATATCAGAGTGATATGATGTTTTCAGATCTTCTGGGAAAATACCCAAAAGGGGAACAGCTGGTTTGAATGGGACCTCTAGGCCTAGGTTGCTGAGAAATCTCCAAACTGCTCTCCACAGTGGTTTCACCAGTCTGCAATCCCACCAGCAGTGGAGTAGAGTCCCTATTTCTCCACAGCCTCGCCAGCATTTGTTATTGGGTGATTTTTTAATACTGGCCTATCTTACTGGGGTGAGGTGAAATCTCAGTGTTGTTTTTATTTGCATTTCTCAAATGACTAAAGATGTGGAACATTTTCTCATATATTTATTTGCCATTTGTAATTCTTTATGTGAGAAGTGTGTATTCATCTCAGATGCCCATTTCTGGGTTGGGTCTTTGAATTTGGGCAGGTACATGTTTTTTAATTCTTTGTATGTTCTAGATACAAGACCTTTGCATGAGGGACAGCCAGCAGTATTTTTCCCCAATTTGTGGGTTTTCTTTTTACTTTGCTGGTGATTTCTTTAGATGTGCAAAAACTTTTCAGTAGGATGAGGTCCAAGTTATTGATCCTTTGAAGTGTTTCCCTTGCGGTTTCAGTTTTGTTCATGAACTCTCTGCCTACTCCTATGTCTTCAAGACTTTTACCTACGTTGTCTTCCAATAGATTTAGAGTTTCTGTTTTAATGTTGAGATCTGTGATTGATTTTGACCTGAGTTTGGTGTATGGTGATAGACTTGGGTCTATTTTCAGTTTTTGGCAAGAGGCAAGCTAGTTTTTCCAGCACCATTTATTAAACAGGCCATCTTTTTTCCAATGAGTTTGGTTGGCCCCTTTGTCAAATATTAGTTCGCTGAGTGTGTTTTTCGTTGTGGTTGCATCTTCCAGTCTGTTCTATTGATCCTCAGGCCTGTTTTTTATCCAGGAGCAGGTTGATTTTATTACAGTAGCTTTGTAGAATAATTTCAGATCAGGGATTGTGATTCCACCTGACTTGTCCTTGTTGCCCAGGATTGCTTTCGCTATTCTGGGTCTGTTCTGGTTCCTGATGAATTTAAGGCATATTTTCTATAGATATGTGAGATATGCTAATGGTAGTTTAATGGGAATTGCATTGAATCTGTACAACAGTTTTGGTAGTATGGCCATTTTCACAGTGTTGGTTCTTCCTAACCATGAGCAAGGGATGTTTTTCCATTAAAATCCTCTTCGATCTCTTTTTTCAGAGTACTGTAGTTTTCACTGAATAAATATTTCACATTCTTTGTTAGATTGATTTGTAAATATTTCAATTTCTTGGATGCTATTTTAAAAGGTATGGTTTCCTCAATTTCTCTCTCAGTCTGTTTGTTGTTCTGCAAATAGTGATAGTTCAACTTCTTCCTTTCCTATCTTTATTCCTTTTATTTCTCTTTCTTGTCTAATTGCTTTGGCTAATGCTTCCAGAACTATGTTGAATAGGAGTGGTGACAGTGGACATCCTTGTCTTGTTCCTGACTTTAAAGTGAAAGTTTTCAATTTTTGTGCATTTAGTATGGCTTTGATCAGATTGAGGTAGAGGCCATCTATTCCTATTCCTTCTAGGGTTTTTAACATGAACGCATGTTGGACTTTATCAAAAGCCTTTTCTCCATCTATTGAGATGATCATGTGGTTTTTGTCTTTGGCTGTATTTATATGATGTATTACATTAATTGATTTACAAATATTCAACCATCCCTGCATTCCTGGAATAAATCCAACCTGGTCATGGTGTATAATTTTCCTTATGATTCGCTGTATTCTATTTGCTAGTATTTTGTTGGGTATCTTTGCATCTATGTTCATTAGAGATATTGGCCTATAGTTCTCTTTCTTGGTTGGGTCCTTCTCTGGTTTTGGTATCAGTATAATGCTTGCCTCCAGAAATGTATTGGGGAGAGTTGCTTCCTTTTCGATTTCATTGAAGAGTTTGAGGAGTGTTGGCGTTAAATCTTCGCTGAATGTTTTATGGAATTCTGCTGTGAATCCATCAGGCCCTGGGCTTTTCTTTGTCAGTAAGTTTTTAATGACATTTTCAATCTCATTAATTGATATTGGGTTGTTCAGGATTTTTGAGTCTTCCTAATTCAATTTTGGTAATTTGTACATTTCTAGGAATTTGCCCTTTTCTTCTGTATTTTCTATCCTATGGGAGTAAAGATTTTCAAAGCAAGTATTAATGATCTCTTGTATTTCTGTGGGATCTCTGGTGATTTCGTCCTTTTCATTCCTTATTGCATGAATTTGAGTTCTTTCTCTTCTTTTTTTCATAAGGTTGGCTATGGGTTTATGAATTTTATTTATTCTTTCGAAAAACCAACACTTTGATTCACTTATTTTTTGTGGAATTTTCTTCATCTCAATCACATTAATTTCTGCCCCGAGTTTTATAATTTCCTCCCTTCTTTGGGGTTTTGGTTTGGCTTGTTGCTCTTTTTCTAAAAGTTTGAGGTGTAGCATTACGCTATTTATTTGCTCTCTTTCTGTTTTCTTTGTATATGAGTTCATTGCTATAAATTTCCCTCTGAGGACTGCTTTCATTGCATCCCACAGATTCCGGTAGGTTGTATTTGCATTTTCATTTGTTTGTAGGTATTTTTTAATGTCTTCTTTAACTTCTTGTGTGACCCACTGATTATTCAGTAGGTGGTTGTCTAAGTTCCAAGCGTTTATAGAGTTTTGTAATTCCCTTTGTCATTAATTTCCAATTTCATTACACTGTGGTCAGATAATATGCATAGGATAACGTGAATTCTTTTGCATTTAGGTAGATATGCTCTATGGGCTAGAATGTGGTCAATTTTAGAGAAAGACCCATGTGCAGCTGAGAAAAATGTGTATTATGATGTTGTGGAGTGGGACACTCTGTATACATCTACTAAGTCCATTTGTTCACACTTTTGGTTTAGGTCTGTTATTTCTTCGCTGAATTTCTGTCCAGTTTACCTGTCTCTTTGCGTCAGAGGGGTGTTTAGGTCCCCTATTACAACAGTGTGATTAGTTATTTGATTTTTCACGTCTTTTAAGATTAGACTTGTAAATTTTGGTGCTCCAGTGTTTCGTGCATAAACGTTTAGGATTGTTATCTCTTCCTCTTGCAGCATTCCCCTAGCTAGTATGTAATGGCTTTCTTTATCTCTTTTGATTGCTTTTGGTTTGAAGTTTACATTATCTGCAAACATAATAGCTATCCCTTCTTTTTTCTGGGAACGTGTTGCATGGAGAATTATTTTCCATCCTTTAACTTTCAGCCTGTGGATTTCCTTTTGAGTAAAATGTGTTTCCTGTGTACAGCATATCATTGGATTGTGTTTCTTAATCCACTCTGCCAATCTTTTCCTTTTGACTGGTGAATTGAGTCCATTTTCATTAATGGTTATATGTTGGTTTATTCTAGTCATGCTATTTACTTGTTGTTGTTTTCCTACTTTTGCTATCTGTTTACTTCCTTGTTCTGTTTGAGGGTTCCTTTCTATTTTTGTTCTTGAGATTGTGGTCATCTTTTTCTCTGTCTAGAATATGTTTTAGTGCTTCTTGCAATGCTGGTTTGGCACTCATTAAGTTCTTCAGTTGTTCTTTGTCATGAAAATGGTTTATTTCTCCACTGAATTTGAAGGATAGTTTTGCAGGATACATCAGTCTGGGTTGGAAGCTGTTTTGTCTCAGATTCTGCAATACCCGAGCTCTTCTTGATTTCATGGTTTCCATTGAGAAGTCTGCTGTGAATCTGATAGGCTTTCCTTTATAAGTGATCTGTTTCTTTTCTGTAGCAGCTTTTAATATTGTGTTCTTTTGCTGGATGTCTGGGATCTTCATTATTATATATCTGTATGTGGGTATTTTTGGATTATGGCTCATTGGGGTTCTATATGCCTCAATTAACTGTACTTCAGTATCTTTTACCATGTATGGGAAATTTTCTGCTATTATTTCAGTAGATATTCTTTTTATATCATCTGTGTTGTCTCCTGCTGGTTCACTGAGTCCTATCACTCGAATATTATTTCTTTTTGCCTCATCTTGGAGCTTTTGGATTGATTTTTCTTGGATCCTTGATGACTTTATGAGATCCTTACTTTCACGCTCATTAGCTTTCATTCTGTCTTCAAGATCTGAAATTCTATCTTCGGCTTCATTTAAGCGGTTTTGCAAGCTTTCTGTGGATGTTTTCAGTTCCTGGCAATCTGTTTTTACCTGTTTCAATCGTGGTAATTCATTCCTAAGTTGCTCTTGTAACGTTTCCATTTGTTTCCTATTTTCTTCTATTCTTTTATCTATTTCTTTTTTGTGTGTTCGGAACATTTCTTCCATTATAGTTTTCACTTCAATGTTTTTCTGAGAGATTATTTCTGCTTTAATCTCTTTTGTGGCCTGATGGAGTTTTTTCTTTACTTCGGATGTGATCGTTTCTGAAATTGCAGGTATGTGACTTATTTCTGCTTCAATCTGTTATATGGCCTGATGGAGTTGTTTCATTACTTCGGACGTACTCATTTCAGATATTGCAGGTATGTGGCTTATTTCTGCTTTAATCTCTTCTATGGCCTGATGGAGATGTTTCTTTATTTCGAGTGCAATTGTTTCATAACTTGCAGGTATGTGGCTTCCTAGTTCTCCTATATCATCGCATACAGGACTTGTTCTGCGTGGGGTTGAGTTCTGAGACTCCGTTTTCTTCTTCTGTCTTCCCATTTTGGATATCAGATTCAAAATATTGAATTATAGATTAACCAGGTAGCTCACCAGGCAAAGGTCCATTGGAAAACCCGCTCCAATGGCTCCTTCTCTTCGAGAGAATGTCCCTTAAGCTTTCTGCCAAGAGTTCCGCTCAAAAGGCTGCTCAGTTGCGGCTTTGTGAGCCGAGCTACTCCCTATCTATAGATCCAGGTCGGAGCACACACATGCCTCACCTGCCCAGAGTTCCGCGCAGGCAGAGGAGCCGCCTAGATGTTCCTCTGTGCAGCGAGCTCCTCCCCAACTCAGAGATCCAGTCGGGGCGCCCTCACAGCTCACCTGCCCAGATGTCCGCGCAGGCAGAGGGGCCGCCTAGATGTTCCCCTGTGGGCCTAGCTCCTCGACTCAGAGATCCGTTCAGGGCGTGCACACAGCTCACCTGCCCAGAGGTCCGCACAGGCAGAGGGGCCGCCTAGATGTTCCTCTCTAGATGGGACGTTTTGACTTGCTTTTTACATGTGATTTTGCTGCAGAAAAAAGTCTTCCAACTTCTTCACGTGTTTATTGTGTTCCCTGGCTGGGTCTTATTGCTTTCCTTTATTATTTAATAAACAGTGTTCTTCAAATGCTACAGAAACATATAGGTAGCTTGTTAGTGAATTTCTTTCTACTTTATTAGACTGAAAAATCTTACCAGTCTCAATCATATTGATTGTTGATCAGCCTGGTATTTTAAGTATAAGGTGGTAAACTTCTCCACTGAATGGAAAAGCAAGTTACACTTTTTTCTTTAGTGGATGGACTGTTAAGTTTTGTGGGTTAATTATCATGAGTGTGTGAGTGAGAGACTCACCTCTCAACTAAAATCAAAATGGATCAAAGATCTAAATATTAGAACAGGAACATTAAATTTGTTGCAAGAGAGAATAGGTGGAACTCTTGAAGATATTATGAACAAAACCCCAATGGCACAGGAAATATTACAAAGAATGAGCAACTGGAATCTCATCTTATTAGAAGCCTTTGCATCTAATGAAAAGCTTTTGCTTTTGAAGAGACAACACACAGAGTGGAAAAACATTATTGCCATTTCTCAGACAAATGACTGATTAGAGAAGCAAAAAACAAATCAGACACCCCCCCAAATTTAAAGACCCAATCCAAAAATGGGCATTTCTAAGTAAATGGATGTACCTTGAGACTCTTAAGTGAAATAAATCGGACACACATATACATATGACATTGTTTCTCTGGTGTGAGAAGGGAAAGTGTAAATAAGGACCAAAATGTGTAACAAATGTTATAAAATAGGAATAAAATGTTCAAATGAAAAGGGCAAGAGGGAAGAGCAGAGGGAGAGAGCAAGAAGTTTAACGGGAAAAAGAGAAAAGGAGAAAAAATGGAAACAAAGCTTTTGTAAATACGGAGAGAAGGGGTTGAAAGCAGGGTAGCGGAATGGGAAAAAATAAGAATCAAGGTATATCAGGGGTAGATACAAATTCCCTATGAAACAATATGATAATTGCATATATCTAAAGTGTACAATAAACTTAATTTAAAAATAATTTTTACTTATTTTGATCAACCTAGTATTTTATGTGTAAGGTGGTGAACTTCTCAACTAAATGGAAAAGTAAATGATACTTTTCAATGCATGGACTCTAAGGTTTGTGGGTTACTTTAAAAGTATTAGTCTTTTGCTCATAATTGTTCTAGCACTTTTAAAAAGTCAGTTTTATTGAGATGTAATTTTATACCATAAAACTTAGCCGTCCCTTTTTGTAGTGCTGCGAATGGGATCCATTGCTTTTGCACTGAGCTACATTCCCGGTTTCTTCTCTCACCTTTTTTTGAAACAAGGTCTTACAAAGCCTTGAAATGGCAGCTTTTAAACTGGTTATCTTTCTGCCTTAGTTTTGTAGAATGCTGAGAATACAGGTGTACACCACCGTGCCTGGCCTAAATTCACCCATTGAAGTGTATAGTTTCATAGGGGTTTTGTTCTTCTTTTTTTTTGGTCTGTTTGTTTTAATGAAATTATAATGGTGCAGCCATCACCACAGTTGTCGAGACCCTTCATGCCTCATGCGCATATACACCGTGCCTATCCTTTGTTCCTTTTTCTTGTGTCTCAGGCATTCTCCAGCCCACATTTTTTTTCTTTGTACAGAGGTCTTTCTGGAAATGAGAGTTTTCTGGACATTTCGTATATATGGATTCATACAACATATGTTGTTCTGCATCTGGCTTTTTTGTTAGCATGTTTCTGTTTTTGAGGTCTTTTTATGTTGTGGAATGCATTACCAGTTGGTCTTGTTCTTGTATGAATAGACTACAGTTGATTTATTTATTTTTCACTTCGGCATTTGCTTTTGCAGTTTTATGATGTTCTTGTGAAAGTAAATTCTCTTAGCTTGTTTCATGTGTAACATAGAGAATAATAGAGAGGTTTTTGGCTTTTAAATGTTATGTACTGTGTTACCACATTTCCACAGTTGCCATGAAACATGCATGCTTCTGAGGGTGATGGTATTGATAGCCTTTTCATGGTCAGTCTGTTCTTGTTAAGTGTGTGGTCAAGTTCTCTACCTTTTAAAGCATCGTTTTATCTTTTCAGTGTTGTGTTGTTGGAGTACTTGTCACTCATTTCAGGTACATGTCCTATGGTCTGATATGTTTGCTGTGAATATTTTTTTCTAGTCTGTCTTTGAGAATTTTAAACTTTGATGAATTTCCCTTTAACAATACTTTTTTTATATATATCTAGTCTTTGTGTGTCCTTCCCATTAAATTTCTTTTTTCCTGGGTTAGACTACTATGTTTTTTCCTAAATTCATGAATGTTTTAAGATTTACATTTAAGTAAGTCTCTGAATTAAGTGTTGTGAGATAGGGTTGCAGTTCCTAGTACCATTTGCCTTTGTCCTTGTAGGACTTAGCCTCACTGTACAGATTTACTCCAGAAGCTACATTTGGGTTTGTTTTGACTTATCTGCAAATGGATGGCACTCAACTCTACTCTTGAATAGGATTAGAGGTAGGTGCTTAGTTTCACACATATTGTGAAGCAATGGGGCGGTTATCTGCCTGGGTAGCAGTATCTGTTAACCTGATACTGATCTTTTAGAGCAGTGGTCGTGAACCAATGACACATATGCTATAGCAGGCATGCAGAGCCCTCTGTTTTGGCATGTGAGATAAGCCATCCCAACCAAGGTTTGACAAATTATCAGCAAAAGTCACATTAATTGTGCAAAAACTTGCCAAATGCAAACTAACCCCTCAATAAAACTTGTTTGTATTATTGAAAGCTCTATTACTGTGTATTTTTCCTTTTTCTTTTTGAAACACGGTCTCACTGTGTAGTTTAGGCTGGCCTTGAGCTCATGCTAGTCCTCTTGCCTCTGCCTCCCACATGCTGGGACTACAAATGTGTGGTACCACGCCCAGTCTCTTACTATTTATCTTTAAGTAGGATGTTAGTATGAGTTGTTTTTTCTAAACTAAAACCTCAGTATTCAGCTTTAATTGCAATATTGACATTTTGTGATAAATAAGTGGGTTTTGGACTGCAGTTTAGGCACTTGATATCTAAAAGGTTTGCCATCACTGTTTGAAAGTATTCCATATATATATGTGATTGATTCATGTTTTAAAAGTTGATTTATCTCCCACTTATACCATCCTATGTATATTTTGTTGGGATATAAGTGCTGTGTTTTTATCCACAGATAATACTTGTGTTTAGTGGATGTTTTCCATGGTTGTACTCTTTAATCCATCATGATAATTACTCATTTCTATTTCTTATGAGTAGAATGATTATCATTTTCTTTCAGCTTTCAAAGTAGCTTAATTTTGGATGTGCATTTGAAGAAAACATAGTGTCATAAAAGTATATTTCAATTATGCAGTAAGGCTATCACAGAATTTGAAATTTAACACTCAAATATTTGAATATTTATATTGTTGGTGTTTATGAGTTACTACAGCTTTACAGAAGATATATTTGCTGTGTGATTAAGGATCTCTGGAAGGGAGGACTCTTTCAAAAGGGACAAGTGCAAGCAGTGAATCAGAGTAGGCAAGTGGCATCATCTGGTTGCAGACTGAAGTGTGGGGTGTGGATAGAATATTGGCAATGGAAATGTAGGTATCAGGTTAAATTCTGGAAGTTAACATGGGGTCAGTTGTAAAACCCTACATGTCATGATACAAATATGAATTACATTCTAATTAGCAAATAGAGATTTTTGGGTGGAAATTAATTATTAGAGTCTTCCCCCACCTCTGGTTCATTGGGAATTAAGGTTGATTAGGGAAATTATAAAAAATAGCATGTAGTGTTTCCTTTTTTTAAATAGTTAAAAAATAATGATTAGTAATGTGGCTGGGAGGCAAGATCTGTATTTTAGGAAGGTTTACAGTGAGAAAAAATGGTTCTGTCAGTTACTCTTTGATTTTGCTTCATAGGAGACCATAAAGCTTGATTCATGAGAAGGAAATGAAAATTTTCCTTTTGAAGTATACTGTCAGGAAACATTTATTGCTGGGAAGATTTAATTGGACTAATTCAGAGAGGACAGTAATGTTATTAATTTATTTTGTAATATTTACTACTATTTCATTGAAAAGTTGAAGACCAAAAATGTATGACTTCTTGGGTGTTAGCTGATAGCAAATGGAATAGGATATTTTCAAAGAAAAAGATGTCATTAATTTTAATACTAGTATTTACATTGAAATATATATGTAATATTGAACCTCCATTATACTAAATGAGCTTTGACATTATTAAATTCTGATTTTTCATTTCCTAACCTCTAATGTTATTGAGCTATGTGGGTTTATGAGGGCAGGAAGCAGTTGTGTGTTTTATATGTGCTGTAAACTATAAAATTGGGGAGGTTTCTATTGTTCCCAATCTGTCTCACTTCTGACATTAGTATGTTGCTAGGTTCAGGTGTCAGCTTAAAGTGCTGGTCAGAAATCAAATTCTTAGTTTAGGCATGGGGTATTAAAATACAGCAGAACATCGTCATTGTTGCAGCGCTTTCATTAGCAGGTAGGTTATGGGGTGCAGGTGTCCTCCTTCATCACAGCTGTCCAGTACCCTTAATGGTTTCCTGGGAGAGGCATAAAACATGTCACTGACTTCACATGTTGACAGAGGCACTAAAGAAAGTGCAGGTTGTACCGTGAATGTAAAGTTCAAACTATTCAAGTCAGGATCTATTTTTAAAAAATTGACTAAGTCTTTAAAATTTAGGAATGTGTACTTTAAATTAAATATATTACAATGTAGGCCAGTGGCCATGCAGTTTTTTTACTTTACTATGCTCCCCCTTCTTTTTCCTCTTTTGTTCTTCCTCTTCCTACTCCTCTTCTTTCTTTTCTTCCTTTTTCTCTTCTTTCCCTTGCTCTTCTTCTTCCCTTTCCCCTTCCCCTTGTTTTCTCCTTCTTTCCTTTCTCTTTGTCCTCCTCCTTCAAGTCCTGCTGTGTAGCCTAGGCTGGTCTTGAACTCATGGGCTGAAGTAATCATCCTACTTCTGCCTCCTCAGGGTGGTACTACAGGTGCATACTGTTGTACCAGCCTTAGCCTTCTGATTGGGGAATATTGAAAAATATAACAGGAAAATTATTATGTGTACAAAAGGAAGCAAATCTTTAGAAGCAATACAGCACTAGTGAAATTCAGTTGCTTTAAGAGGTATAATATTTAGGAAATAAGGTTTTATAGTAAGTTTGAGCCTGAAAGTGAATATAATGGCTGGTGATACTACTTTTTGGTAAGGTAATATCAGCTTACCTCTGATTCTCTTAGCCGTCATAATAAACTAAATATATAAAAAAAGAACTCCCTGTTTTAGAGCACTATTTACAAAAATGTAAAAATAATCCCACAAAATTGTTGGCTATCCTAAAAGGGAATAAGATAGAAGGAGAGTGGACCAAAACAGGAGGAAAGGATGAATTTGCCCAAGTTTTGAGATTCAAGCTTGACATTTCAGGATATATAACACTTATCTATTCTATAGCATTGCATAGATAATTAAATGTGTTACATATTATAATTTATAGAGGGCTATTCTAAAGTATATATAAAGATGAATTTTTAATATGTGTAGAAAAATGACTTAATAATGAAATTTTAGGTGCTAATTTTCAGTTTTGTCCTGCATTGGTAGAGCTACTACTGGAGAACTATTTATATATAATATGCTTTCATTTTTCTGTTTTGTGACAATCAATGCCATTCACAATATTGAAGGATTTTTATATCTCTGTTACTGATTTCCATTCATTAAATTATTTTATTTGGTAGTGTTTCTGGTCACTGGAAACTTGGCTGAGAACTGAAACATTGATAAAATATGGGACAGTTTTTCCAAATGGAGTCTCTTTCGCAGTTACTACAAAGAAATTCTTTTTGTTTGTAATTGGAGGAGCATTAATTGTGTTTAGTAGCTTACTAAAGAAGTCATTAATGACTTTGTCTGTCTGAAATTTATTTCTGAGTATAGGCAAATTTCTGATGTATTTTCTTTTTTGTCTTAGAGTTATTTTTAAAGTAATTTTTTATCAATTAAAAGTTGATGTCTGGTGTGCTATTGTTGTCTTGAGTTGATTATACCTCTTCTTTTTTTTAAGGTAAAGTGCAAGTTAAGAGTTCAGACATACAAGTTGGAGACCTCATCATAGTGGAAAAGGTTGATGCATTTTTAATATATTTTAGACCGATATGTACCATTCATGAGCTGTAATTCTAATTGCAAGTAACTTATGAAAAGGAAATCAAGAAAAGTATTTTACATCTTAGTATCTTTGTGTAAGATTTAATATTTTTGAACAAAAACCTAAATGTTTATATATTGTCTGATTTGCTAAAGTGTATTTCAAGTGTAGGTACAATCATGTTTTGTCTAAAGTAAAACATGTTAACTGTTTAATGTTGCATTGTAATAATTATCTCATTTGTCCACAGAATTGTTTTAGAGCCTATTAATAATACTCTACCTCAGTTTTCAGATCTTCTGTACCTATATTATAAATTTTATGGTTTAAAAATTCAAGGAGGGTTCAGGTGAATAGAAGTAAAAACACAACAAAAGAAGCACAACAAAAGAAAACATTTAGGTAATTTTAAGAAAAAGCCATGAAAAAATAGGAACAGAAGATTAGGAATGGAAATCGTCAGGGTTGCTTATGGTCTGGAGAGTGATTGAATGGGCATCTGTGTTTCAAAGTTTAATTCTGAAGCGCTGTTGATGCTGCAACCTGGAATGTGTGAGTGTTGTACACAGTGCAGATGTTGTTTGTCCTTGGAATGTTAGTGCTGTGTATGTTATTTCCTGTAGAAATGACTGTGCTTGCCATCTATATTCTTGTTTAATGTCTCTATTGACTTTTTTTCTCTGTATTTGGGGTTGAACCCTGACCCTTTGCATTGAGATACATATCCAGCCCTTTAAGAAAAAAAAAAATTTTTAAAAACATTTTTGGACAGAATCTTGCCAAAGTTGCCATGTCTTGGGCTGAGTTTATGATCCTCCTGCCCCAGCTTTTCAGAGTGCTGGGATTATACTCCTGTATCACCATACTCAGCTTTGACTTACCTTTTTAAAGCTCTGAGAATAATTTTTGATAAGTTTATAGGACAGGCTCCTGCCAGATCTCCCATAGAGTAGTCTGAGTCTGTGGTGTCACCTGGTAACTGGATGTCTGAGACAGACCTACCCCCTGAGGTAGTCTTCAAGCTGAAATAATGTTCTTGTTACATGTATTTTGAGGCTATAATATTAAGTGAAATAAAGCAGAAAACATGGTTTCTCTTACATGAGAAGCCCAAAATATAAGTAAGAAGCAAAATAAAAAATAGATAATAGGAAAGAGCTAGAACTTTTGCAAAAAGGAAGGAGACCTAGAGATGGAGAGAGGGAAAGGGGATGAAAAAGAAATAAAATATAATATGTACACATGTTAACTCCTCACAAGGAATGTAGTCATGTACTGAGGTTATGTGCTAATAAAAAATAAAAATTGGAAAAACTCTACACAAAGAATATGATCTGATTTTATAAAATGGGATAAAACCAGTGTTTTGCAGTTCATTTGCATAGTGTTTATTTGAATGGACACTGTTAGTTACTAGCTTTTTATTCAGTCAATTTTTAGTAAGATTCTGTTTTTTCCACTACTACAAAATGCTGAATGAATATGTTTAGATACATCTGTGTACATTTCTATAATTCTTATGAAGCTGATTCAGCCTATTAGTGATACAAATTTTGATAGTTTATCTGCTTCTGTTACAGGCTGTATGTCTGTTCTGTTGGTGGTTATATTATTTTGAATACCTTTAAGTATAAAATACTGATACTTTATTTTTTGATGCTGGAGGTTGAACCCAGGGCCTTGAGCATGCGAAGCACATACTTTACCACAAAACCTTTTGTTATATTTTAAATATGTTATTGGCTGCTTGGGATGTTTTTATGCATGCCCTGCCTGCAGATGGACCAAATGTGGAGCCAAGTGCCACTTCAACTGCAGGTGACTCTATGAGGAAATAGAAATCGGAGGAGAAATAATTCATAACAAACATGCTGGATAATGCATGTTACCAAACTATGGGGTATTTAAAGGTCCTCTCTCTGTTTCTTAAATTTTGTTACTCTTAAGATACATTTTAAGCTTGACAGTCAAATAATAAAGATTTGAAAACCAAAAAAAAAAAGAAAAGGTATTATTAAGTAGGGGAAGAAGCTATATCAGGTCAGGAAAAATTGTAGGTGAAAGAGTTAGTGGCATTACAAAGTGTGGCTCATCTAGGGAATTTTTAAGCTGTTATGCTTTAAGAGTAGAGTTGATATTTTTAAGGACAGATTGTATTAACAAAATGTTTTTCATGTCACATTGGCAGTTTCCTAAAATGTCATATCCTATGTTAATACTTTATTCTCTTCCTGATTTGGTAAGTCCACATAGACATTTTAATAAGGCAGAAATGTGAAGTCCCTTTATCATTTGTTAATTTTTATTACTGATTTAATTGTTTTAGGTCCATAGATATCATGTTGCTTTGAAAATTATGTTGAGCAATAGAAATTTTCTTGGATCTTGTTACTTTACTCTTACATGTTGAATTTTTACACATGAAATAGTTTGCAGGATATGTGTTGTGCAAAACCATGAGTTTAAACTTTTCTGAGTTAGGCCCAATGTTAAGACCTTTTATTAAGAGGTCATTTGCAAGAATTCATTGTTCTTTTTTTTTCCCCAAAGAAGCAACAATCTTTTGTTAAAAAATGGGCATTATGTGATTAAAAAACCATATAAACTGATACTTGGAAACATGTGCTCTGAATTATTCTGGACTTTAATATAAAAGAGATAAAAGCTGTTGAACTATTATAAATAAAAATAGCATCACAATTTGTAATAGCTAAATCTTGGAAACAACCCATGTGCCCATCAACAGAGGAATGGTTAAAAAGATTTGGTCTTTTTATATAATGGACTACTACTCAGCCATAAAGAAGAATAAACTTGAGACTTTTATAGGTAAATGGATGCAACTTGAGTTGATACTAAGAAGTGCAATAAATCATACTCACACATGTAAACATTGTGTTAGTTTCCTGGTATGAGAAATTGAAAGAGTAAATGAGGTCTAGAATGGACAATAGAAAATATGAAATGGGAAATAGTTTAAAAGGAAAAAGGAATGAGGAGGTAGGAAAGGGGAAAGGAAGGAAGGGACAAGAAAGAAAAGTACAAGGCAGCTATACTATTACTGTCCCTTAGTTCATTCAAAAGGAAGGTTCATGCTAATATCGATTGGAGAATGTTTTATGCCTATATCTTGTACTCTTAAGTGACTGCTTTAAAGATGACAATATGCAATGTATTAACTATTGTTTTTTCCTATTATTTTGTTACAAAATTCTGTTTTATCTTTTTTCAATAAAGTAAAAAAAAATTTTAATTAAGAAAAAACTATCCAGAGTAAAGGTTATATTATATCTTTATGCATTTAAGGAAAAGAAAGAAATGCCAGAAATTGTTTCTAGGTTTCACAGGGAGACTTAGAATAGCAATAGTGAACCTTTTAGAGCTTTTAATGAGACAACCTGCTCCAGCATGTGTGCCATAAGTTCACCCACCAGTCCCTTAGAAGTATCCAAAACATATGTCAAACATGTCAACTGAAATATTACTATTTGAACACATATAAAATAAGGCACCTGTGTAGTATCAGAGGCTTTCAAAAGGTCAGGTGACATACACAGTTGATAGTCCAGTCTCTGTAACTCAAGGGTTTGGTTAAAGTCTTGGGACAGAATCAGAACAGAGTTAGGCAGACCCTGCTATGACTTACCTCTTTACTCCTTGATCAGAATAGCTTCTAGAAGAAGAAAATAGTGTTTTTCTTGTAGCTGGGGAGGAAAGTCATTTTATCTTATTTTTCAGAAGTAATGCAATTTAATAATACCATAATGTATATCATAATGCCTAGAACAAACATTGTGAAAAGTATGTAAACAGATTTTCTGTGTGATGCTATAAACTAATTTGGAATCCTGAACTCTGGTGACACATGGAAGAAACAAGAGACAGAGGAAACCGCTGAAAATAAGCAATAAATCAGGTTTGCCCTCTTACTTAGTAATTACTTTCATCATAAATTGTCTAAATGCATTAATCCAGAGACAAACTACCTAAATAAAAAAATGCAGCCCAGCCCTTGATAGGAAAGTCACTTCAGATTGACTGACTTAGTTCAGTTGAAGTACTGTGAAGAATGAAGTAAATAAAAGACATATCACCATAAAAAAGTTAACTCAAGAAAAGTTGGGTAGGGGTGTTAGTGCACAAACAAATACCCTTCAGAATGATGAAAACAAAGACAAGAGAGGTTACATTAGTAACATAAAAGATTGAAGAAATAGCCTGATCTAGACATTTTCATTAGAAAATGCCTTGAAACCTTTATAGGGGATGTAGTGTCAATCTTATACAACAGTTTGCAGAAAATGGTTAATGGTAGAGTAGGTGTGTTGCTTAAATGACTTCACAGAGATATTAAAGCAATTAAATGGAGAAAAGGTAGCCTTTCTAACAAATGGTTCTAGAGCAGCCACAGGTTCACAAAGAAAAGCATGGATGTACTTAATGTAAAATGTGTAACTGTAGAACTTGTGGAAAAAAGCATAGGATAAAATATTCAAACTCTAGGAATAGGAAAATAGTTCTTAAGTGATACAGCAATAAAGAGTGGATAAAAGAAAAAATTGATGAATTGAATCTCATTAAAATTAAAACTGCTTTTTGAAAAACTGTGACTATGGTTAAAAAAACAAGCTACAAATTAGGACAAAGCATTTGTAAGTCATATATTTGATGAAGTTTTTTTATCTGGAATATATAAAACCTCTCAAAACCATAAAAAAATTTCAGATTAGAACATGGGCAAAAGATTCAAAGAAACTTGCTTAGGAGTTACTAGATAGAAAATAAGCACATAAAAAGAAATCAACATCAGTAGGGATCAAGAATTTGAAAGATAAAATAAGTATCACTGTACATAGCTCAGAATAGCTAAAATTATAAAAAATGTCAGCAAATATTGGCAACAGTAAGAAAAAAGATCACCTACATGTTTCTTATGGGAATATCAACTGGTGTAATTATTCTGGAAAATCATTTGATGTTTCTTAAACTAAATCTGCAACTATCATTTGCCCTAGAATTTAACTCCTGGGCCTTTATCACAGAGAAATGTTACTTACGTTGATTCAAAATACAGGAATGTTGACATCTGTGTTACTTATAATAACTACAGATCAGAAACGTCCTCTATATCCTAAATGAATAGCAGAGACACTGTTGTATGTCCATACTGTTGTACATCCATACCATGTAGCATGGCAGGACAACATTGCTCTCAGGCTCTTTTCAGTCTTGAAGGGAAGAAAAGTAAGCAAAAAGCATCCAAAAATTAATTTATCTGGTTTATTTATGTGCGTGATTCATACAGACTAAAACAGAAAAGGGAACAGAGAGTAATGGTCTAAAGGTCAAATTAGGGAAACAGTTCCATGTATAATATCATCAAAAGGAATATAGTACTCAAGAATAGATTTAACAAAAAATACTGGATTTTGAAAACTGTAAGACATTTTAAAACAGTAAAAAAGACTTAAGTAAATGAAAAGACACCCCATATTGATAGATAAAATTATTAATATTATTTAAATATCAGTACTTCCTAGATTTATCTGTAGATTAATTTAGTCCTTTCTTGGCAGATACTGACAAGCTAATTGTGGATGTCATAATGGAAATAAGGACCCAGAATAGCTAGAACAGGCTATATTAGAGCCTGTTTAATATAGTCTGTTTAAACAGGCTATATTCGGCTATTTTCTTTGCTTTCAAATGGGACTATAACTCAGTGACATACTGCTTGGCAGGAGCAAGGTCCTAAGTTGAATTTCTAGTACTGGAAAAAAAATAGCTAAAACAATTTTGAAAACAGATGAACAAATTTTGCATATTTACCCTTCTTCATTTCAAAATGAAAGTTATGATAATTAAGACAGTGTGGAACTAGTAGTAAATTTAAAATTGAGAGTGTGGAAATAAAATCTGAAATTTATGGTTAATTGATTCTGGGTAAGAGTCCTTCAAAAATTCAGGGGAGGGCATGTGCATGGAAAAGTGCCTTTTGTCCAGGCACTGTTAATGGAGATTACATCACTTCTACTTTTTGCCTACTATGCATAATACTTTTTTCTTATTTGATCAGTCTTTTCTCACACATGCACAGATGGCTGCTGCCTATATACTTAGGAATGGGGTAGATTTTGCGTATGAGTCTATTCCACAGTAGTAACTAATACACAGTTGTGCAGGTTGGTGTGTCCAATTATGATTTATTCAGCAGTATCTGCACGTTTGCCAACACTTGGCATTTTCAGCCTAATTTAGTATTTCTGATATAGTTGTGGTTTTAGTATGTATTTCTCTGAAAGCTAATAATTTGGGGAACTTTTGTATGGCTTTGTATGCCTTTTTTTGTGAAGAGCCGGTGAAAATGTTCTGCTATTTTCTACCTGAATGAGTCCTTTAACAGTTTGTAGGCCATTATGTATTGTGGGTTAAAGACTTTTGTTACACATATTACAAATACATTGTCCTTCCTGGTGGGTGTGTTTCAACAGAAATTCTTGATTTTAATGAAACTCACTTTATTAATCTTTTCATTTTTATTGCCTTTTATAAAAGTACCGGTGGTGGTGGTGTTTTTATTTAAGAAATCCTTTGCTACAAAAATAGCATGAAACACTCTTAATGTTTTATGAGTGACAAGATGATGTAGTTGGGAAAGAAAAAAATCTATATTTTATTAGGATATTACGGTTTTGGGCTTTTACATTTAGAACTGTAATTTGAATAATTTTTGTATTATGTTGATGTAGAGAATTATATATCTTCACTATCCACCTATGTATTTTAATGTTGATTTCTTATTAGTAAAATGGGTTAATCTATTTTAAAAATGCTTTCTTATTAATTGTATGTATCTGTCTATATATTTATCTGTGTCATTTATTTTTATTCTTATTTTCCTTAGATCCTTGTCCTTTCTTAGGGTTCATTGGCTGTTTTTCTTTGCTTTCAAATGGGTATATAACTCTTAAATGAGTTCTTTTTAGCTTTTTCTTTCTTATTCTGTACACATCTATTATATATATTTCCATCTTAATAGTTTCTGACATTGAGTGGTCACATCTTGTTGAGTATTTATTTTGTGTAGTTAAAAAATATTCTCATGATTTCCATTGTGTTTTTTTTTCCTTGACATGTGGTTCTTATATAATCACTCTTTCTTAGTGTTAGAAATAGCTCTATCCAACATGATGTCTGTTTTCACCTTTAATAACTTATATTTGTTTTTATTATTACTAAACCACTCTTTATCATATGTAGATCAATCTTTGCTTAGTTGTCAAAAGTAATTCCACAAATTATGTATTCTTATTTTAGATACTTTTGTTCAGGTTCACTTTTTCTTTATTTTCTTGAATTGATAGAAATATGAGTAACAATGATTAAGTATATGAATAGTGACTTATAAAATGTTTTATATACATTATAATCTGTAGCTCCTCATTCTTCTTCCTAATTATAATATTATTTTAGTTGTTCTTATTAGCCATTTCTACTGTGGTTAGAGTTGTGCAATACATAACCCTGCATGTAGATAATTAATATTTTGTATTATTGTTTGCAGAATCAAAGAATTCCATCAGATATGGTGTTTCTCAGAACTTCAGAGAAAGCAGGTATTTCATTTTGCAGTGCTGCTAATTTAGTATTATGGCAGTTTGATATTTATTTTTAAAGATAAAAGTAAAATTTATGTGAAAATTTCTGTTTGGCTAATACTTTGAACTCATTAATTTCTAAATCACATCTGCTTATTGCTATTTGAAAAGATGACTTTATTTTATAAAATGTTTGTTTAAAAAATAATATCAGAACTTACCTGTCCAGTGAATATACTCATTCAGATTTAATGAAATGATGTTACTCAAAATTTGATTGCTATTTTGTATTTGTAATTTTATTCATCCATTCTGTAAAAAATTATTTATCTGTTATTTAGCCCTAGATACTAACTGTTGCTTAAAATACAAAGAGGAATAAGATCCATTTGCATCCTTCGAAGAGTTCATGTTTTATGTATTCATGGAAATACATATATTGACAGTTAATATTACTCCTATTGTATGAGTACTATAATAGTAAAAAGAATTATTTTGGGCTATAGGAGAGGAGACAATTTTGCCTGGGTAAGTTGCTATGAGTTTCACTAGAAGAATAATACTTAGATGATCTGAGTTTTCAAGAGTAAGAAGAAAGTAGAAAGGGGTAATAGGATAGAACTTTGTATGGCCAAACTTGAATATTTCCAACTTGAATAAAAGCCATGTTAGAAATCAGGACATCTCATTTCTAATCCATTTGGCCTGTTCATAATGACATGATTCAGCCACTGCATCTGGGCACATTTTCATCATCTCTAGGGGCAGTTATGTGAAGAAATGGAGAGGTCCTTTCTTTCCTATACTTCCACCTTGAACAAATGAACCTTTTTTTTTTATTTTAAAGACAAAAGAATGGAAACATATGAACAAGTAAAAAGACATAAACCAGAATAACACAAAATCAGTAAGGGAAATACCAAATTACAGAGAAGATAGTAGGGAATTGGTTGCTGTACTATGTAATGTTATTTGAAATTGATTATTCAGTTGTAGAAATAAAGAAAGGCACGTACAATTGATCAAACAGTTTTCACCATCCTCATCTCTGTTCTTCCCCAACCCTAAGAATCTTCTTCCCTTTAATAACAGGTGTACTTTTTGGTTTTATTCACTCCCTCAGGCTCTGACAATTGGGAAGACACATGGCTGCTTAAAATTATGCTGCAACATACATGGCTGTACACAAATTCCTATGGTGCTAGGTGGAAAAGCACTGAACCTCAAAGATGGTACATAGGCAAGCATCCAGGCACACTATGATCAGCACCCATGGACAAGCCCTCGAGGCTCTTGGGGGTCCAGTTGAGACCGTGGGATAGCCTCTGTGCAATGCAAGGCTCCACCACGGTGCGGCGTGCCTGGGGGCTAGTTGAGTCTGTGTGGTTGCCCCCTTATCAACAGGCTCTGCCCCATCACCACATGCTCAGGGCCTAGGTCGAGTCCGTGGTGTCAACCCCCTCCCTAACTGCCAGGCTCTGCCCCAATGCAGCATGCCTGGGGACCCAGTCAAGACTGCAGGGTTGCCTCCACGAACTGCCAGGCTCCGCCCCATTGCTGCACACCTGGGGGCCTGGTTGAGTTCGCGGGGTTGTCCTTGCGTTCTTCCAGGCTCTGCCCTGTCGCCACATGCTTGGGGGGCTGGTCGAGTCCGCAGGGTTGAGCCCTGAATCACTAGGCTCAGCCCCAATGTGCCATGCCTGGGGGCCTGGTTGAGTCTGCGGGATTGCTCCCACCCACTGCCAGGCTCTGCCCTGTTCCCACACACCAGGGAGCCTGGTCGAGACTGCAGGGTCACCCCTGAGGGCAGCCAGGCCCCGCCTTGTTGTTGCATGTCCAGGTACCAAGAGCTTTCATGTAGCATGCAGGGAGTCCCCTAACCTCCTGCTGAGGGAGCTGCTGAGCTCCCTGTCAAGGCCCATGGGGTTCCCCCACAGGCTACCAGTGTCTTCCTCCAGGCTGCCTATGTCTCTTTGGAGGGTATCCCCGACTAGCTAGAGGTCTGGGTCTGCACCCTATTTCCAGGTCTTCACCCCTTCCCACCTCTCGATCTCCTGTGGTGCTGCTCCTTGCCCCTTACACAGCTGGTTATTGAGTGCACTTACAAAGCTGGGCAAAAGTGTCGTGAAGTCTCCCCTACCCATACTCCCTGAGATAGTCCAGGGTGTGTACTAAGTTTAGTTGTTACTTTTCGGAGACAATTAGAGGAGTTTCTCGGGTCTTCTGTGTATATTATTATCTCTTGATCTCCAGGGCTGCTGCTTTACGTATATCTTGTCTTTGGGTTCATAGAAGGTTCATATTTGCAAGTGGTATGAAGTCCCTCTTGGTTCTCATAATAGTAGTTTAGAATGAGTCCTGAAGCCCATGGTCTCAGCCTGTTGCTGTCTGAAATGCATGTTGGGCACGAAGGACATTAAAACTCAAGGTGTTCACAGAGTGGCTTCAGGATGGGACCTGGAGCATGGTAACTTAGCTTGTGTTTCCTGCTTGGTATTGGAGTCAGAAGGGCATGGGACCATCTGTCCCTCCACCATCTGCACCTCACTGTTGCTGGTGTGTTCCAATTCCCGTTCGATCATTGGCTGGGTCCCCAGGAGTTGCCATGGCCGAAGAGTTATTGCCACTGCTTTCTGCTTCTCTCTGCTGGTAGTTGCTCTCAAAGGGAAGAGGTAGCAGGCTACAGACTCGGGGCAGGTGCAGAACTGGGTGTGGCTGGATATGTACTGGATCAGTTATCTCTGCCTTGCTTCAAGGTGCTGATTAGTGGGTAGATGCAGAGTGGGTATACTGTTTTAGTGGCTGTTGTGCCTTTTCGTCATCAAGCTGGGTTCAACAGCATCTCCCTACTGCTGCTGCTTCCTGTCCTGATTGCACTTTCTCTGCTCCGGTTTTGGCCCAACTCTTAGAATTTTGCTCTTAGACCAAGTTGAGAGGCTCCTGCAAGCACGGGCTTCCAAAGCTGAAGCTGTGAGTGTAGGAATGAGGGAGCAGGCAAGGGTGTGTATGAAGTGGTGACTCCCTCTTCCTCTTCCTCCTCTTCCTCTAGCTGCACCATGGCTGTCACCCGAGCTGTTCCCCAGGGAGGGATCTTATTTACACTTTCTGATAGCTTCATTCTCACTTCAAATCCTTCTTAGTACTAGGGGACCCACTTCTCTTGTCTTTCCCATGTTGCTATAATCCAGTGTCTGGATGGTGATCCTCCAGGATCTTTCTCTGCTACTTATCTGGTTGCCATCTTCCCAGAAGTCCCTCTAAGAGCATTTTAAATAGAAATGTCCAAAGATCTTCTGGGGGCAGCCACAGTAAGGGCCAGTGTGTCAATAATGGGGCCTGGGTTGTGCTCCCTCAGACACCGCCCATGGCGCTGGTCCTCCAAACTCCCTAACATACAACCCCGAAGAGGAGCGGCGTCCGCTGATCTGCAGAACCAGCCAGATTGGCGACAGACTGGGGGACTGAGGCCTGATAGAAATCAGCAATCGGCTGAAGCCTAATGATGTCCAGAGCTACAGAAAGAAGGTGTTCTGGGTATCTTGGTTCTCCATTATTGAACCATGTTTTTATAGGAAGCTTAATATATTCTTATTTTCAGTAAAGTCAGCATACATATTATTTCTAGCGTGAATAACCTAGCATTGAGTTTGACTTCAGAATTGTTGATTTTTCTTCCATTCATAAGCAGCATTTTTAAATTAGTGCATGTTTATGATACAGAATGATACTCTATTTAGGAATTATGCATACATATCACGTATCTTGATTATTATTAATCCCCTTTCCCCTCCCACCATCCTTTTCATATCTCTAAGACTACCTTCTAATTTCCTATTAGCTTTCCTTTATTTTATTCATTTATTTATATTTTAGATTTCTCATGCAAGAGAAAACATGAGATATTTAAACTTTGTCTTGTTTCACTTGCCATGATGGTCTTGAGTTCAATCAGTTTTTCTACAAATGACACAGTTCTGTTCCTTATGGACAAATAGTATTTTGCTGTGTATATATACCATTCATTTGTTGATGGCCACCTATGCCCTTTCCAGAATGTAGCTTTGTGAAGTGCACTGCTGTAAACATGAATATGCATGTATTACTACAGTATGATGTCTTAAATTACTTAAAACCTATATCCAGGAGAGAGATACCTGGGTCAAATGGAATGATGGGACAAGTGGAATTTCTAGTTTTACTTTTTAGAGGACTCTCCATACTGATTGTATGGTGGTTGTACTAGTTTTCATTTCAAACATAAGTGTACAGGGGGTTGACCGCATTTCCCTATCCTTGCAGGAATTTATTGGATTTTGTTTGTCTTGCTAGCCATACAAACACTGATAAGATAGAATCTCAGAATTCCATTGCCCTAGTGGCTAAAGATGTTGAACAGCTTTTCATACACTTATTGGCTATTTATACTTATTCTTTGGAGAAGTGTCTTTTCAGGTTGTTGAACTATTTTTGATTGAGTCATTTGTTTTGGAGGATTAATTTTTTTGAATTCTGAATATTAGTCCTCTATGAAGATTAACTGGCAATAATTTTTTTGTGTTCAGTAGGTTCTCTTTTCATTCCATTGTTTGCTTTGCTGTGCAGAAGCTTTTTAATTTGATGTAATTTCATTTGTTTATTCTTGATATTATTTATTGGGCTATTGGAGTTCTACTCAGAAAGTCTTTGCCTTTGCCTATGGCTTCAAGTATTTTCCCTGTATTATCTTTCAGCAGTTCTATTTTTTGTTATATCTAAGTCTCTGATCCCCTTTGATTTGATTTTTAAACAGGGTAACAGGTAGGGATTAAATAACACATAACAAATTCAATAACCAAGTACATAAGTCACCTAATTATAAGGGAGAAGTCCCTGGGTTGTGCTCCCTCAGACACCACCTGAGGGATTTTTTTCCAGTCTTCTGCAAATGGATATCAAGTTTACCAGTGCCATTCATTAAAGAGACTGTCTTTTGTTGAGTGTGTTTTTGGTCCTTTTGTGAAAATCAGATCACTGTAGGTGCATGTGGTTATTTCATTGTCCTTGTTGTATTCCGGTGATCTACATGCCTGTTTTTGTGCCAGTACCATGTTGTATTTTTGCTACTATAGCTTTGCAGTGTAACTTTTCTTGTATAAGGTTGGTGATTGGTGTGCTCTTTATTTTTCTAGGACCTTGACACTTGATCTTAGCCAAAAGGCCGAGAAGCGATTTTCTAGGACCTTGAAATGCGTCACTTGGTTATTTACTTGGAATCATTCTATTTCTAATGTGGGCACTCACAGCTAAACTTAGCTCTTAGAATTGCTTTCATTGGATCTCACAGATTCTCATGTATTGTATTTTCATTATTTTTGATTATGTGAATTTTTAAATTGCTAGGTTTGTCAGGGACCATTGCTCATTCAAGTGTGTATTAGCCAATCTCCATGTATATGCATAGCTTTTGTTGTTTCTTTTGCTTACACAGCATATTTTCAAAAAGTACATTTTTACATTATGAGAAAATGTTTTCTCTTTTGGCCAGCTTTAGTTTTGGTGGTTTTCCTTGTTAGCTGAGGCTACCATCAGTAGAGGACTTCTCCCTTATAATTAATTAGGTGACTTATGTACTTGGTTATTGAATTTGTTATGTGTTATTTAATGTGAATTTTTATTTTCCAACTGTGATGGACAGCTGCATTTCCAACTTATTTTTTTATCCTCTTGGAAACCCAGCTAGGCTTCTTCCCTTTTCTGTCCAGTTAGGTGGTGCCATGTGACTGACCTCTGGTCCAACAAAGAGGCCAAAAGTTTTATAAACTTGATCTTGCCTTTCTTGTGCTCATCTACTCTTCCTCACTGCCCACTAGGGAGCTTTGGAACTTAATATAAGAGGGTCAGAGGTTTTGTTATCTCAGTTTCTGGAATGACTCTGTGGAACAAGGCCCCTTTCCTCCCATGACCATATGGGTTCTGTGTGAGAGTTAAAGAAAGTCACATTTTCAAACATTGAACTTGCAAATTTGCTCTTTAGAGTAACTAGTGTTCACTTAACCAGTGTCATTCCAGTTGGTCTCCATATTGGAGTTTTACTAATTGATTTAGAACTGTGTTATTTGGTTTTAGAATTTTGCACTTGGCCATGTTGGAGTATAATATGCTTCTTTTCCAAGTGCTTCTGGTCTTAGAGTGCAGAAGGATTGTCTGTACATTTTTAGAATTTCAACAGTAGGCCTCATTCATTATTTGATGTATTGGGTGTGGTGCACTGTTGCATAGTGCCAACTGCTAGCTTCTATGGGAGGTCTGTTAGGCCACAGTCCCTGCCAGTCTTCTTAACTACATGCATATGCTCTGTCTGTGAGACACAGGTAGGATACATATGATGATAGAGTACATATACCAATGATTCAGCTTTTGGCAGTCCCAGATGTGTACTTCCACAAATACCTCTTAAACATTATGTATAGTCCTTTATGTGTTGATGGATCTGATTGCTAGTGTTAAGGATTTTTGCTTCTGTGTTCATAGAAAATATATTGGGCCATAAGTTTAAAAATTTTTTTCTCCCTTATTATATTTTTGTTTTGGTATCAAGGTAGTTCTTATCTGACAATCAGTTAGGAAACATTCCTTTCTCTTCTATTTTTTGGAAGAGTTTTTTCTGTTTTCAGTAAAAGAAGAAAAATATGTTAACAGACAGACACAAAGTGGCACAAGAGTAGTACAATGAAAGCTGAATTACAGACAAGATGATAGGGAATTAACAATGGTTGTTGTATTATGTATCGATAACTTCAAAGTATATGCTCACTAAAACGAATATAGACATGCAAACAACTAATCATTAAGTATTTGTTATGGTTGATACATTGTGTCATCTTGGGGAGTCCAGAGGTTTGGCTGAGTTTCTCAGCCAGAAGCCAGGGTCCGTACTTCGTATACAACCTGATCCTGTGGAAGAGGAAGGTTTGGAAATTATGTGAGTGCTACCCACTCCCTGGTTGGGGGTAGGCTGTTCACAATGTAAGGGAGAAAAAGAGGCTGCTTCCCTGCCATTCCTCCCTTATGCTCTTGTGGTTTTTGCCGAGTTCTGCCCCCATGAACTTTCACCCGCTGCCATGTGTCACTCTGTCTCTGAGCCAGCCAAGTATGGACTGAAACTTCCACAAACTGTAAGCTAAATAAACCTTTCCTTTCTTCATTTTGGCATTGGGTATTTTGTCTCAGCAATGAGAGAAAAGTAACCAAGACAGTGTTCCTTACAATAAAGTGACCTAAGTCCGTGGTACTACTATATTAGCTATCCTGCATATACATACACACATACATAATTATCACTTTCTTCCTTTTATCTTTCCACTCATCCTAGTTAATCTTTACTTTTGAGCAGTTTCTTTCATTTCACAATGTTTATATCTCCTAATTTATATTCATACTTTAAAGTTCTTACACAAGTGACACAATACATTGCTTACACATGCACATCTGATTCATTTTACTTATGAGTATGGGCCCTTGTTGTGACCATTTACTTATAAAAGCCTCAAGGTTGTCTTTCTTTATACCTGAGTAATATTCCATTGTATAACAGTGTCACAACTTTTTGATCCAATCGTTAGTGGATGGACATTTGAGTTGCTTCCATGATTTAGCTATTACAAATTGCACTGCTATAGACATGGGTGCACATGTATCACTGTGATATGATGTTTTCAGATCTTCTGTGCATTTATCTCAGATGTCCATTTTAGGACTGGTTCTTTGAATTTGTGGAGATTGATGTTTTTTAATTCTTTATATGTTCTAGATAGAAGACTTTTGTCTGAGGGACAGCCAGCTAGGATTTTTTCATAATTTGTGGGTTTTCTTTTTACTCTGCTGGTGATTTCTTTAGATGTGCAGAAACTTTTCAGTAAGATGAGGTCCCAGTTGTTGATTCTTTGACGTGTTTCCCTTGTGATTTGATTTTTGTTTGTGAACTCCCTGCCTACTCCTATGTCTTCAAGATTTGTACCTACTTTCTCTTCTAATAGATTTAATGTTTCTGTTTTAATATTGAGAACTGTGATCCATTTTGACTTGAGTTTGGTGCATAGACTTGGGTATATTTTCAGTCTTGGGTCTGTGGTGAGCCAATGTTTCCAGCACCATTTACTAAAGAGGCTATCTTTTTTTCCAGTGAGCTTGTTTGGCACCTTTATCAAAGTTTAGGTGGCAGAGTGTGTTTATGCTTGTGGCTGCATCTTTTAGTCTGTTCCATTGATCCTCATGTCTGTTTTTTAGCCAGTATCAGGGTGGTTTTATTCCAGTAGCTTTGTAGTATAATTTCAGGTCAGGGATTGTGATTCCACCAGCCTTATCTTTGTTGCACAGGATTATTTTTGCTATTCTGGGTCTCTTCTGGTTCCAGATGAATTTAAGGCATGTTTTCTCTAGATCTGTGAAGTATGCTGATGGTAGTTTAATGGGAATTGCATTGAATCTGTACAACAATTTTGGCAGTATGGTCATTTTCACAATGTTGATTCTTCCTATCCATGAGCAAGGAATATTTTTTCATTTATTGAAATCCTCTTTAATCTCTTTTTTCAAAGTACTGTAGTTTTCACTGACTAGATCTTGTACTTCTTTTGCTAGATTGATGTGTATATATTTCAGTTTCTGGGATGCTATTGTGAAAGCTATGGTTTCCTTAATTTCTGTCTCAGTCTGTTTGTTGTTTATGTATAGGAATGCTATTGATTTTTGGGTGTTTATATCCAGCTACACTGCTAAATTTGTCAATTGATTCAAGGAGTCTTCTTGCAGAATTTTGAGGGTTTTCCATGTAAAGTATCAATAGATTTTTACTTCTTCGTTTCCTATTCTTATTACTTTTATTTCTCTCTCTTGTCTAATTGCTCTGGCTAGTGCTTCCAGAACAACGTTGAACAGGAGTGGTGAGAGTGGATGTCCTTGTCTTGTTCCTGATTTTAGTATAAAATCTTTCAGTTTTTGTTCATTTAGTATGATGGTGGCTGTTGGTTTGTCATAGATGACTTTGATCAGGTTGAGATGAGGACCATTATTCCTATTTTCTGTAGGGTTTTTTAATCAAGAATGCATGTTGGACTTTGTCAGAATCTTTTCCTACATCTTTTGAGTTGGTCATACAATGTTTGTTTTTGGCTCCATTGATACGGTGTATAACATTTATTGATTTGCAAATATTGAACCATCCCTACATTCCTGGAATAAATCCAAGTAGGTTGTGGTGTATGATTTTCTTGATGATTTGCTGCATTCTCTTTACTAGTATTTTGTTGAGTATCTTTGCATCTATATTTATTAGGGAGATTGGTCTGTAGTTGTCTTTCTTGGTTGGGTCTTTCTCTGGTTTTGATAGCAGTATAATAGTTTTCTCCAGAAATGAGGTAGGGAGAATTACTTTCTTTTCCATTTCATTGAAGAGTTTGAGGAATGTTGGCATTAAGTTTTCTCTGAATTTCTTGCAAAATTCTTCTGTGAATCCATCAGGGCCTGAGCTTTTCTTTGTCATAAGTTTTTAATCACATTTTCACTCTCATTAATTGATATTGGGTTGTTCAGGATTTTTAGATCTTGACTCAACCTTGGTAATGCATAGCAATCTATCCATTTCTTGTGACTTTTCTATGCTGTGGGAGTGAAGATTTTCAAAGTTGAATTTAATAATCTGAATTTCTGTAGAATCTGTAGTAATTTCATCATTTTCATTCCTTTTTGCATGAATTTGAGTTCTTTCCTTTGTTTTTTTGATAAGGTTTGCTAGGGGTTTATCAATTTTATTCCTTCAAAGAACCAACTGCTTGATTCATTTATTTTCTATAGTATTTTCTTTGTTTCAGTTCATTAATTTCTGCCCTGATCTTTATGATCTTCTCCCTTCTTTTGGCATTGGCCTTGACTGCAGAGACTCAATGTGTAATGGTGGGCTTGCTGTTCACCTGCTCTGCCCCCAGGAAGTAGATTGTTATGGTTTACACATTGTGTCAACTTGGGGAGTCTAGAGGTTTGGCTGAGTGACTCAGCAGGAAACCAGGGTGCTTATTTTGTACACATCCAGAACCTATGGAAGAGGAGGGCCTGGACATTGTGTGAGAGCTACACGCCCCCTGGTTTGGGGTAGCCTGTTTACAGTGTAAGGGAAGAAAAGAAGCTGCTTGCAGCCATTCCTCCCTTTTGCTGGTTGCTTTTTGCTATGCTTTGTTGCCATGAACAGTTTGCCCTCTGCCGTGTGCCACTCTGCCTCAGAACCAGCCAAGTATGGACTGAAACCTCCACAAACTGTAGGCTAAATAAGCCTTTCCTTCCTTCATTTTGGGCATTGGGTATTTTGTCTCAGCAATGAGAAAAAAGTAACCAAGACATAGATGTATTCTGGCTATTTGTATATGTATTCCTATATTTTACCACAGTTCACTGAAGTCAAGCTTCTACCAGTGTGATTGAAATGGAGAAACCATTTCTCTTTGTATGCCTTTTCCTTTTCTCATTTATACTTTTCTTAAATATTTCCTCTGCACTTATCAACAACCGTGTCACTGTCCATTTCTGCATCAGCTTTCAGGACTCACTTACAAATCTGAATAAGGAGAATGGGTTGTGGTTACTTGTTTCCCTTTTGTGTTGACCATTTTTCTTTCTTCATGTTCCAAGATCATTTTATTTCCTTTCCACAACAGTTTCCTTTAGGCTAGATTTGCTAGAAATAAATTTCTTTTAGTTTTATTGCACTGAGGATGTCTTTGGCATTTTCTTTTCATTTTTGAGGGATGTGTCCACTGATCCAGAATTCTCATTTTGTGGTTCTTTTTCTTTCAGTATTTGAAGAGTAATGATTTGCTGGTCTTTTATTTTCTCATGAGAATTCTCCAGCTATTCTTACTGTTTTCCTCCACTAGGTGAAGTGTTATGTCTTTCTGCTTGCAGATTTTTTCCCTCTCATTTTGAAATCTTAGTGTGTATTTCTTTAGGCTTATCTTTTTGGAGTTCACTCAACTTCTGCAATTTGAGAAATCCTCAGCCATTTCATCTTTAAGTACTTTTCCTCCCTCTTCTTCCTCTAGTTCTCTAATTATGTAAATGTTCGTTTTCCTTTTATTGTTTCACAGGTTCTTGAGGCTCTGTTAATTTTATTTTTATTTTAATTTCTCTCTTTTTTTGAGTAATTTATTTTGTTCTATTTCAAGTTTTTTCTTTTCCTCTCTCTAGGCTAATGTTGATCCCATTCATTGTTCATTGGGTTTTTCTTTTGGTCACTTGCTGTTTTAAAACACTTGTTTTTTTAGGCCTGTGCTTGTCTTTTCTCATTCAGTTTGAAATAGTTCTTGTCCTTTTTATGATGAGTGGTATTTATTGAAACTTAACACTTTGAATCCAGTATTATAAGAGTGTGCATCTCTTCAAAATCTTTTATTTTACCAGTTTTCCCTGGGCACCCCTCCTTTCAGTAAGGGGAGGTCTGCTGTTTCATTAGTGCCAGATGGGATTTAGAAGTCCATGTTGCTCATTTAACCTTACAGTGACTCTACTCAGCAGTAGGGAAGAAGCACCCCAGTATAGCCTTCCATGAGTAAAAGTATGTGCTCCTCTCTGTGTCCTTGCAGAGGGGTGAGGAAGGATAGGGTTGCCTGTGGTTTTTTGCTGAAAGATTTTCTGTCCTGTTACTTTGTCCCTTTTCTTTCCTGTTCGCTAGAGTGTGTGGACTTGGGACTATTTTTTCTGTGAATGTTGGTGCTTATGGGTGCCCAGTTCTTAAGTAACTAGTCTGAGACAAGATGAAAACTGAGAGGTCACACCACTGTCCCTTGATGTTTGAGCCTTTTAATTGGAGCCTTCCTCTCTCCTTCCAGAAACTTCCTGTTATTTTTATGAGTAATGTTTAGTATTGTTTGCTATTTAGTGAGAATGGAAACCATACATTTATATTTCTGAGAGTAGAAGTCCCTTAAAGATTTTATTCATTTTATACTTTCACCCCTTGGATTTTAAATTTTTTATTGACATTGTGGTCATTATGTATTTCAGATTGGTCTTGAACTCAGGACGCTCTCCCTCCCAAAATGCTGGAAGTATAGGTGTGCACTATCATGCCTGGCAGATTTTAAATGTTTTTTATTTTTCTTTTTTACTAATTGAAGAATCATTTGATTTACAGAATTTCCCATATTCTATTGAGAGGCTGAGTCAGGAAGATCACCGTGAATTCAAGGACAGCCTGTGCTAAATATCGAGTCCAAAGGTAGCTTGAACTACATAGCAAGACCCCGACCCCCCCAAAAAAAAAAGAAAGAAAAAGAATTTTCTGTATCCCACATTTGCCCGGTTGACTCCATTTGGTCTGATGTGCACCTTTACTGTTTGCATTTCTGTTCACTGGCCGTGAGATCAAAACTTTGGTTCACGCTCATTTTCCTCCCTCCCTTTTTTTTTCTCCCTCCCTCCCTCCCTCCCTCCCTCCCTCCCTCCCTTCCTTCCTTCCTTCCTTTTTCCTGCCTTCCTACCTTAAAAAATGTTACATCAACACTGTTATGTAATTCCTGTTACTTAAATTTATTATGTGGTGTCTGGATTGATCCCTCTACCACTCAGAGGGTGGAGTCACAAGTAGACTCAGATGTTGCCCGCTGTTCTGGTCAGTGTAAAGTACTCCTCATTTTTCTTGTTAGCAGTTCCTTGTTTCATTAGATGTTGAAAAATAGTTACATTTTAATTCTGTTACTCCTTTTGTATTTATAGCTGACAAGTATGTCTTGCTGGGCATAATGGTGAATGCCTATAACCCCAGCATGTTAGCAGAGTGATACAGGATGATGGCAAGTTTGAGCCCAGCCTAGCAACTTAGCTACATAGCAAGATCCTGTCTCAAAATAAAATAACAAAAGGAATGGGGGATATACGTTTTTGTTACTTTTCTCTTGTTGCTGAGGCAAAATACCCAACCCCCAAAATGAAGAAAGGAGAGGTTTATTTAGCTTATAGTTTGTGGAGGTTTCAGTCCATACTTGGCTGCTTCAGAGGCAGAGTGCCACACGGCAGAGGGCAAACATACATGGCAGCAGAAACACAGCAAAAACAACACTAAAAGGGAGGAATGGCTGCAACAGCCTCTTTTTCTCCGTTAGCCTCTTTTTCTCCCTTACCTTGTAAACAGCATACCCCCACCCAGGGGGTGTGTAGCTGTCACACACTGTCCATGCCCTCCTCTTCCAAAGGCTCAGGATGTGTACAAAGTAAGCACCCTGGCTTCTTGCTGAATCACTGAGCCAAACCTCTAGATTCCCCAAGTTGACACAATTATCAACCATAACAATATAGCTCACTGCAAAGGCCCTTGTTCAATCCCTGTAGCATACAAACAAAAGTACATCTTTTCCTATCAATTCTTTGTTTTCTGTGAAATTGAAGGAAAAGCAAGACCAACTTTTGGTATTGCTCTTTGCCTATTTTAAAAACAATATGCTAGAAAAACTAAAAATAGGGTTGCTATATAATGCAGCAATCCCATTGTCAAGATTTGAAATCAGTATTTTGAATGGGTACCTGGAAACCCATGTTCATTGCACCACTATTCACAGTAGCCAAGAGATGGAATCAGAGTAAATGTCCATCACAGATAAATGGGTACAGACAATATGGTAATAATGGGGCTATACACCTGAGTACTGGTCAGCATTCTAAAAGAAGGAAATGTAGTCACTTGTGGCAACACAGTGAACTGGACAAATCTTATACAAGTGGTATGAACTAGGCACAGAGAGACAACTTTGCGTATTTTCACTTACATGTGGAATCTAAAACTGAACTTGCCAAATGCAGAGATAGAGCAGTTACCAGAGGCTTGAAATGAGCAATGTGATGGTGTTGGTCAAGGGTACAGAGTCTCAGAATTGCTAAAAGCACATTTGATATGTTATCATCCTAAAATAATAAGTATTTGAAGTGATGGATATGTTAATTAGCTTGACTTAATTATTATTATTATTTTTTTGGTGTTTTGAGATAGTGTCTCACTATGTAGCCCAGGCTGGCCTCAAATTCATAGTGATCCTTTTGCCTCAGCCTCCTAAGTCCTGGGATGATAGCTGTGTGCTACCACGTGCAGCTAGCTTGACTTAATTTTTTCACCCTGCATTTGTAATCCATAATACCACTTTATACCCCATAAATATGTACAGTCATAATTTGTCAGTTTGTCAGTTACCAGTAGCAACAAGAACAAAAGAATATGTTAGCTTAGGTTAGGTTATTAATAAAGGTTAAGGCTATTTCAAAATAAATGTTTGAACTCATACATTTAAAATTTTTTTTCAATTTTTATATTTTATTAGTAGGTGTTTATAGTATATAGTGATCACATTCTTTATGAGGGGTTGGCATATGTATATAATGCATCTCAGTTTTTTTTTCCTGCCCTTCCCCCACCCCATTTCTTGGTCCCCTTCCTATTTGCAAAAGGTCTATCTCCCTACTTAGTATTATCTTTCATTTTGCTATTTACATTTTACATTTCTCATATTTGAGAAAGCATGTGATATTTAATCTTGTATTTCTGATGTATTTTACTTGACATTATCTTCTCAAGGTGCATCCATTTTCCTTTGACTTAAGCTTATCCTTCTTTAAGGCAGAGTATTACTCTATTGTATATAAATGCCATATTTTCTTTATCCTTTCATTTTTTTTTTTTTTTCCGGGACCGGGGATCGAACTCAGGGCCCTAGTGCTTAGCGGCAAGCACTTAGCCCACTGAGCTGTACCTCCAGCCCAATCCTTTCATTTTTTGATGAACATGTACACTGCTTCCAAGATTTAGCTATTATAATTTGTACTCCTATAAACATGGGTGTGTGATACTGCATGGATGTGTGGACTTTTCAATGACACTTCAATTAGTAATCCAGACAACACAATTCCATCACTTTTAGTTGGTGAATCAAGACATTATTTTAAGTTCTAAAGCCTGTTGTCTTATATGGTCTCTGGAACCTGTTTTTGTTGCATTAGATGGTAATTTCCTAACTTCTTATTTGAGTTTTTGAAGTGGGTCAGTAAACAAATAGTTGAAAATGTTCAAGCTTAGTGGCAAAAACTGACAATGAATGTTGAGCGTGAATAATTGCAGAACTCTGTGGGAAGCTAGTTGGGAGTACATGGAGTTGTAGAAGAAATAGGTGACCATAAGAATGTGTGCATTGCTGCTCTTCCAAGGGGACTGTTGGTTTGCAGATGGAAGAATTCAGTAACTGAGTTAGTTAGCTTTCCTATTGCTGGGATATAAAGCTGACACCCACAACTTGAGGCATTTAATTTGTCATATAGTTTCAAGGGCTTTAGTACAAGGTTGGCAGATCTCAAAAATCTTAGTGGAGGGTGTAGTGGAGCAGAGCTGCTTTGTGCATGGTGGCTGGGAAGTAGAGCATGGGACCACATACAGACCACAAGGTCATACCTCCTTGACCTACCCAGAGACACCCAGAAGTTGTCTTTACTCTTCCATGCTGCTGCCTAGCCAATCAAGATGATAATCCACTTTAATCGTTATAGTGAGAGTGACCTTCTTGACATAAATAAGGAGAACATAGGACAATGATAAAGATGTCTTGAAGGGAGTAATGCTAATAACATTCTTCATCTTAAAGAAACTTTCTTGGGTGTTTCACAACACTGGAAGTTCCTCAATGGGTATTTTAAGCTAATTCCAACTTTTTGGGGAGCATGACAGTACAAAAGCTTAGAAAGGCTCTCTCCTTATTGGAGTTGTGTGGTAAGAAGTGGATAGCAAGAAGTGTTGAAACTATTTCTGTCGCATTTCATAGAGGAAAGAAATCACTTTTGTTCTCATTGTTTCTGCTGTTTCAAGTAACTGTGTACTCAGTGAATCCTTGTTTTCCTTCATTTCCCAATACATGTAAAACTGACAGGAGAATTTCAGTGTACATTTTTTAATAGTCACAGAACAGTTGTTGTTTTCCCATTGATTATGTTTCATGGATCCAGCTTGAACAGTCATTTTTACAGCCTCATGTTAATTGCTCTGAGAAGTGCCGCCTATGCTTATTTACTGTACAGATACATCTGCATGACAGTTTTCTAACAGTATTAATATTATGCTAATGATATGGCAATTGAATGCTGTTCATAATTTATCTGTTTTTTTCTTAGAAGTTAAATCCCATTATTGTGTGTTATTAAATGAAGCTTTGACACCCTAGAAAATGACTATGCCAGGGTTGTTGTTGGATCTTGATAAATTTCTGCTGTAGCAGAGACAGAAATGGTGGTATCACATGGGCCATCACCAATGTCTATGGCCAGTGGAGGAAGGGCAGGGGGAGAAATTATCAAAAGAGTGCACTAGGACACTTTCTCTATCATGGGTATGTCTCATTGCTGATTGTGATTTCACAGACTTGTCATGCATCATATGATGACATCACAACTAGCTGCAGAGCCACATATAGGAGGGTAAGCTAACCCTAGGAGATTTTAATTCAGCTGAAAAATTCTTTTGCCAGGGGTGTTGTAGCTGTCCTAGGTGGGGCAATGAATGCAGTGTGCACAATTTTGGGGCAAGGCTCATATAACCAAACCTATTTTGCATAAAGTTACGTAAAAATATAGCACATAAATTATGTGCAGTATATAAAACTTGATGATAATAAGTGAATGTTACTCATTTATTACTATTATACTTTTTATTATTATTTGAGAAAGTATTCCTGCTACTTAAAAGAAGTTTATAATAAAACTATGCTATATTACACTGGCGTTTTGTGCATTACTTACTGGCTGGCACATGAAGAGGCCCCATCAATTTATTGACCTTTCCCATCTAGGGAAGTATATACAACGACAGAATCTCCTAACAATACATTTTTTAGGATGAATCACTCTCTTTAATATGTGACTATAAGGTGAAGCATCAACTTGTACACTTTAAACGTGAAAGTTATTGTGTGCCATTATAATTTTTTAAAATTTATTTTAAAAATAAAAGAAGGAAAACATATTAACGAACAGACATCCATTTACAAAATAGCATAAGAACAATACAAGCAATACAGTTACAAACAAAGTAGTAGGAAATTATCAATGGTTGTTGTATGACATATTAATATCTTCAAAGTGAATTTCTGAGGAGAATAGAGAAAGTTATTGTGTGGCTACTACAATTTAATAATGGTGTTTATTCTTTAATTGCAAAAAGACATGCTGATATACATAGAAGAGAGACTGATCTACCACGTATAGCCAACAACCCACAGACAGCATTAACCACAGAATGAGAGTATCAGTTATTATTATACAACCCAAAATACACGCAGATGCAGAGACCACCTGCAGTCACAATATCTGCTAGATTCTGTTTTCTGCATCATTGAAAATCAGAGTTCTAAATGTAGAAAGGAAGAGATGCAACTGGGGGTGTGGGGAGAGCAGGTTAAAGAAATACCATGTGGTTGACTTTGGATTAGCAAGATCGTTCTGAACTCATGATGTATGTGTACACATAAACTTTTTCTTTTACTTTGTTCACTGAAAAGACCTATAAACAATGCTTAGTCTATTAGCAATAAGCATCTTGCAATACCACATTGGAAGAGAAACTGTCAGTGTACTAGGTTCATGTTAACTAGGACTGAAGTGCCAAAATAAAGAGGCAGACCTGTTGGCCAATTGTGGGTAATTCCAGACTCTTTAATAACAATAATTGCATTGCATTGAAACTTAACAGTACTGCAGCTCATCTGCTTCCCTCCTTCATAGGCACCATGTGATAATACAATGCCAAATCATTGTCTTGAAATATTGTAGGTGAAGAACAATGAGGAGCCAACCTTTTCTTATAGGAGTTGTTTTATTGGGTGACCAACCTAATCCATAGAAGCCTCTGAGTTTTAGTCCAGCTGAAATTTAAAAAAAAGGAAGGATAGGCCATGAGCCTCTTCATCTTTTAGTACAGCAGTGAGTCTGGACTTTGAGCCTTAGTGGCTCCATTGTCAGAGCAGAGCAGATGATTGAGCTAGTGCCTCTAGATAGAGGAGACTGAGACCTGTAGAACAGGAGTGAGGGCTCTGGCAGTGGTGCACTGAGGTCCATGAGTGTTCACTCAGCCCAGTGCAGACTCCACCTTTCAGCAGAAGAATTGGAAGGGAAAGGAGTGCAAAGGACTTAAAGATTAACCGTGACTTTGATGCACACTGAAGAGTCAGCAAGACTGCAAGTACGTGACAAGCCCTAAAGCACAACCACCAAGTGGAGGATTCAATAGTGTTCCTTCAAGAGGAGGGAAGGAACTCTGATTGTACTGGGACATATAGTGGCTCTTTTGAGGGATCTTCCAGTTGTTGACAGGGTATTTGCTTCTTAAGAATCCATAGGATGTAGCAAGGCTTTTATAGTTCTCCGTAACTATTTTATTGTATAACTAAAACATTTAAGGACCCCAAATATCACTTCAGTGAATTCTTTCTGTGATTAAGCTATGAATTTGTTATGTCAATATGCTTTCGTGTTTTAGGAATTGCTTTTAAAAAGTTGGATATGCTGAGGTATAGGCAGGGGGGATTGCAACTTTGAAGCTTGTCTGGGCAACTTAGTGAGACTGAAAATACCATTTAAACAGGCTAGAGATGTAGGTCAATGGTAAAGCACTTGATAGTATACATGAGGCTCTAGGTTTAATCCCTAGTACTGAAGTGAAAATGTTTGATTTAATCTGTTTCTTCAGTTATGTAAAACATACATGACTTTCAAGTGTCTGTCCCTTTTCTGTATCCTTCTCTCCTGTATAGGTATGATTCATGTATGCATGCACATACAGGTAGGGTTGTGTGCAGGCATATTTATATACACACAAAGATATGGGCATACACAGTTGTGCACACAGAAAGTACAAAGATACAGAGATACACATGCATGAACACATACCTCTAAACATGCAAACGTACACACAGAAATACATGCACATAAATCTGTGTGCACATAGACACATACACATGCACACAGGTGCACATGGGTACACAGATGTACACATGTAGTTGCTATACATATGCAGCCAGCCACACACATACACATTCTCCTCCTTAACTATATTATTCTGTGTGTAATGTTATGCACCTTTCTTTATTTAACAGTGTGTGCTAGAGGTCTTTAGTAGTAAATTGATGTGTTTTTTTTTTTTTTTAATTTGTATGTTCTGTTTCAACTACCTCTCTAACTGTCCCTGACCTTTTATTACTGTAAAAAAGTGTTGCAATTAATGTGCATGTGTGTATGTCATCTTATGCTTTTGCTGTTCTACTTGTAAGGAAGGGTCTGTGAAGTGGGATGTTATAGTGTAGTCTGAGAGTAAATACAGTTTTAAATTTGATTTTTTTCCATATTTAAAATTTGATATGGTTTAGAGTTTCTAATAGTACTTACTCAGGTACTAGCATTTTAACTAGGCTTCTATTACTGAACATATATTTTGTGGTGGTAAATGTAACATTTTATTAGCTAGATAATATATACTGTTTAAGATTTTGTATATATCTTATTTCGTTATCAAAATATATGTAGATTAAAGATATGATCAGTTTAGTCTTTTAAAACATCATGGTTAATATTAAACCTTAGTAGGCGAGAACATCAAATAGGAAAAGAATGATTAAAAAGTTTAATGACCTTATCTATAGACTTGTTCTTTGAATCAAATGCTATCATCTAAGATGGAGGCTTCTAAATCTAAAGTTTTTTGTTCTTGGGACTATCTAGATATATCATTTTTGGGTCCCACTGTATACTGATGTGTGCTTCGCACCCATAGATCAGGAGTGATCTTCTATAACTATGTTAACAGTGATGATCTTTTCTACTCTTCTAGGTTCATGCTTTATTCGAACAGACCAGCTTGATGGTGAGACTGACTGGAAGTTAAAGGTGGCAGTGAGCTGCACACAGCGGCTACCAGCTCTAGGAGTGAGTACCATGGAGACTATAGAATCTTTTTATTTTAGTGGTCATATCAGGGATGAGAGACATTTCTGTTTGTACCAGCTAACTTATTTAGTGTGTTGAGAATTTATTTTATCATTTCCTTATTCTTATTGAAGAGTCATTAAAAATGATGACAAAATAATTTTTGTGGTTTATTAGTGCATAACCTCCTTTAAGTTGTTTGAATGTTTCTGTTGTTTGAAACTTAAAATTTTCTGTCCCTCTTTCTTTTGTTTTTTTACTTTCTCAGTTAAATAGTGTGGATGTTGAGGATTTGATGTTGCTGACTGACTTACTCCCAAATAATTAGTCAAGTATTGCTTTGGAGACTGGAATTCAGACACTGATTTAGCCTTGTTTTTGAAGTCAGCCTATTACCTGTGGCTTTTACTGAACCACAGAGAACTTCTGTGATCAGAGGAAGCAAGTGCCGCTGTGCCTCTTGAATCAGTGGGAGGGTCAGGCTTGAACTTTACTGAGTGTCCACTTGTACTTTGGAAAGATGCGTTGTGGATTAGGGAGAACAAGACCATGGTTCACTTGGTATTTCCAGTGATCTCATAGTTTCTCTTGCAAATGTAAAAATATTCCAAACTAACGCACATTTTGTATTTTTTTAGTTCATCTGTAGTATTGTTCTGAATGTAAGAGGCTGTGTCCTACAGGATTTCCTGATACTCTGTGGATAGGAGAGAAGGATTGAGATCATTTCAGGGTGACCTTTGACCCAAGCAGTTGGCTGAGAGAAGGGAATTTGGATACAATAGAGTCAGTTCCTTTCCATAGCCTAGTTGTGTGACAACAGGTACAGCAGCATGACTTGCATATGGTTTATACTTGCATATGGAAATAGGAACCTTCTTGATCTTCTTTATGCTGAATTTCCTGTAAAATATGTTGACATGCATAGGGCTGAGAGGTATTTTGCTATTCAAGTACTTTACTTTTGCCTATATTTTAGACAGTTCCTAGATTAAAATTCATTCTTTATGTATTTTGCGTATTTTCCTAAACTAGTGAGACCCAGATGAGAGTTTCTTATTCCTTTCTTGTCTTTTTATTTATCATCATATGGTAATGTGTTGTCACATTGTCATTGTAATCCTCTCTCCCTTTTTAAAATTGAAAATACAAAGCATGGGCAAAAAGTTTGATGAATGTTTAAATTTTTTAAAATGGTTACAGTAAAAGACACATTGCCTTTAATATTCTTAAAAATGCTCCCTTTGTTTTGAACAAATCCTAAGATTCTTGCCACTTTCTGAAGCAATGCTGGAAGTTCTTGTTCATGTCTTTAGTTATGCTTCACAGGTGCCTGGATGTCTTGAGTGGATTCAAAACATTTACCTTTTCATGGCAGTTTAACTTTGATAAAAAGCCAGAAGTCACACAACATTAGATTAGATGGATAAGGAATAAGGTTTTATAAGTCTGCCTTTCTGTTAGCAGCATTCACCAGGCAAAGACACTAATGAAAGAGGCTTGGTACCTACCCTCTTCCTGCTGTTAGAGCTTCTCAGCTTTCTCTCAGGGTATGTTCTTTCAAAAGGCGAGGAAGGCTTATATTTTACCTGACTTTAATAGTAACATGTAGTTTGAAAAAAATATATAAATCATAAAATGGAAGACATTGGCTGCCATCACATTTGCTCACATTGCTCCTGGCAGCACCCTTTCTTTACTTGCTCTTGCCACATGCTTGAATAGTGGTTTGGTGCTATGCATACAGTTTTCACAGTAGGCTATTTATTCCACATGTGTTTATGTCATTTTTGTATATTATTTAAAAGTTTTATATAAATTTTATTAAAAAGTTTTTATAAAACTTAGGCATACAGTATGACATACATGTGGTTTAAAATTATTTTTAAAGTGGTTATACCTTTGGTTTTATGCTTAGACTATTATAGTAGTTCCACTCATGATTATATTTTAGATGATCATGTTTTAAGTAACTTCTTTTCATATAAGATTTCTGATCTGTCTAGTACTTATTTGGGTTAAGCCATTAGTGAGAAATCAAATCAGAAGAGAGGAGGGGAGAAAAAGATCCCCAATAGTTGCATTAGTACTATTCACTGAAGTGTTTTTTCACAAATTAAAAATTGCTCTCAAATGATTATATAATTTTAAATTCTCAGTATCTAGTATGATAGTGAGTGTGCCTATTCCCTTATACTTTGGCCCAGTGGATATTACAAATACATTCTCTCAGTCGTTTGTTAATCGCTAACTTCATCATATCTTTTGCCATATTAATGTGTTAAATTTTATTTGGGTCAATATTAGTATTTTCTTTATGTTTGTAGGTTTCATGTTGTTCCCATAAGGCGTTCTCCCATCAGTATTCATTCATCTATCTTTTTAACCACTTTAAGTGTCTGTCAGTAGCTGGAGTCTAAGAGTAAAAGGCTGGTCATTAGCATTTATAGTATTACAAGTATTGAAATACTACCTGCAGTTCTACAAGTGTACAGAGACCCACAGAGAAGGAAGTTCCATTGTGCCACTTGTCTGTGTAGCCAGTTGAGTGATTCAGTGTGCTGGTTGAGCACCTCCTCTTTTACTGGACTTTCATCTGTGCACAGTCATGCCTTCCTCCAGCCTGAGTATCCTTTATTTCATTGTTTCCTTTCTCAGCTCTTTCCCACCATCATCATATTTCCCAGTGTTTTCTATTTTTTCATGTTGCAAAATAAAGCTATGTCATTATCTTAGACTCAGGGTATCTAGCTCATTATTCCCATACTGTTTGGTAAAGAAAATTTTATCAGAGAATCTTATGGCCTATTGACTTGGTAATGTAAATTGTGCTTATTGTTGGGTTAGTGCTACTTTTTCTGCTTTACATCTTTCTCCTCATAATGATGCTTCATTTCTTTAGCCGGTATACATTCTCAGGTAATCTCTCCAGATTTAAAGGAAAGGAGGGAGTAAAGGACAGAGGAAAAGAGAAAGACAAAGTGAAAGAGAGAGATTAAGAGACTGAGAGACTGACTGATGAAGAGTCAGTATCCTTGGATCCATTAGAATGTTTCCTGAGTACTAAAAAGGATTTTATGTGGTATCATACTTCGGTGATAGCCCCACCCTCTGTTCATTCCTCCTGCAAATCCTCCCAGTAATCTTGGGGTATACTCTGTGTAAGCAGCTTGGGAATGGCCATAGTAAATGATAATTTTATGATAGATTTAATTTTGCCAAGAATAGTAGGAAAGTTTAGAATTGAAACACTATATTTGAATTTGCCTGAGTGAAAAAGAAAGAATAGATGAACATGTCTGTGTTGTGTGATTCCACTTCTAGGAAATTCTACAGACTTGAAGTTAGGGTGGGTGCTATAAGGTAGTCAGGGATATTTTGGGAGGTGATGAAATATTTGATACGTGTGGTGATGGTAATAGACATATATATCAAAACAAAATTTTACACTTTATGTGGTTTATTTCATAAATTAAAAGTTCTAATAAACTATAACTTTGAGGACTCTCCTGTAGTCACAGGAAGTTACATTTTATTTTATTCAGTATTATAAGGTTGTTATCTTCATTTTTGTTAATAGCACATACGTATTGTGTTCATTGGGGGTTATTTTGCAAGGGGAACAATATAATACAGGACACATACTTTATATGATTATTTAAAATAGTCACCCAAAGAACGATACGCAGAAGACTGCCAGAAATCTGTTCATACACTAAAGACCAAGGAATCCTGTTGAGTACCTGGATCTCATGACAATGTCCTACATGTGTCCAGCTGAATACCTAGAGCTCATAACAATGCCTCCCACAAATCCAAGTGGAGGCCCAGAGCCCACAACAACATCTCATGCAGGCCTGTTTCACGGATCTGCTGCGAAGGCCCAAAGGTCAGTGGTGGAGTCTAGAAAGTCTGTGCCAGCAGGATGAAGGATCTGTGGTACAAGGCTGAGGGAATTGCACTGGAGCCAGGAAGGGACACTCAGAAGAACCAGATCTCCCATGGAAGGTACCACAGCCATCCTCAGCAACAGTGAGGTCCCAAGCTCCTCTGATGATCAAGATGGCCGAGTTCTTATCAGGGAAGCCAACACAACAAGCTTCTCCTGGAGACCAGTAGTGCACCATTTTTCCCTCCAGAGCGAGTAAGCAATGCTCAGAGTGAGGACCAGAGCTTCCCCAAAGTGACCTGAAGCTATTCTCAGTGCCGGCCAGGTCCTGAGCTCCTCAGAGCATGAAAACAGTCAGGTTCATCAGGAAAGCCAGCATGACGAGCTCCTCCAAAACAACCAACAGCTTCCACCAGCTTCAACAGCCTTTTTCCACTCCCAACAGCCATAACTTTTCCTCTTATGCTGCTGGCAACAGTCCCCAGGCGGGCTTCCCACAGCCAGGACCACGCTCACTCAGTTCAACTGGGGGTTATAAGTTGACCACCAGTTATCAATCCACTACACATATACATAGATAAGTATGTATTTCAGAATACATAGTTATACATTTCGTATAATGCTCCTTTAAAATTTTTATGGCCAGTATACTTTGATAAGGAATATAATTAAGCATTTGAATGAATAAAGTTTAACTGAATTTCTGATTTTGTAATCAATTCAAATTTTTAGTCGTAAAATTAAACCCACTAAATACCGATTTAATGAAAAATAGATTTTTTCATAGAAAAGAAAGTTCTGAATTTATTGTGAACACAGGCAATGGAATTTTGTTTGGCATTTCATAGCTTTTGCTGGCCATAATTTTCACTCTTATTTGAACTCCTGTGTTTCTATTGTGATGGGCTTGGTGATATATTGTGTCCTATGGTCATTTGTGTCACTTTGGATCATGCCATCATGATGTGCCCAAGTAAGTATCTTTGGATCCATTAGAATGTTAGCTGAAGAACTCAGAAGAGCACTTCAGAGTAACTTACGCTCTTCACTGCATTCTCAGATGTTTAATATGGTCAGGTGATTGAAATTTCAGAGGAGTGAGTGATAATACCTGTGCTGTAGGGCCTGCAATGCAGATGCTGCTTCTTGTTGCTGCATGGAAGGATCAGTTTTCAGGCACTGTAGACACTTGGCAAATAGGTTTCTGGTTTGTGATCAAGCAAATTTATTAACCATGAGGCCCAAGTAATTTTCAATAAATCATGACTTGCTGATTTATTTCAAAAGATCCACATAGCAGTAAACAATACCATTTACATTTAATTAGTTTTATTGAATGAAAGGCAATTTTATTTGTAATGAACCACATGTTATGATTAAGGATGTATTTTAATGACCTTTAAGTAATGTGAACAAATGTTGCCCTTGACCTAATAGCAAAGGCTTTCTTACATTATTGAAAACTTCAGAATGATTTTTAAATTATCGTGAAAAGCTTCAAATGACATTCTCATTATTGTGCCATTATTCAGTCATTTGATGTCTAATATACTAGATGAAATGCACTCTTCTAAGTGTTCATGTGCATGTAGAAATGAGGATTGTTGCTAGCTTGTTCTTTATTTTCCTGCATCAAAAGATAGTCTATGGTAGGGAAAGTGTCATGATCTGATAATTGCTGTGACAGTGTAATCTTTAAATGAACGATTCTTGCCTTGTCTGTAGTCTTTTGGCTGCTTAAATACTCTAGTAGTGTGTTTGTAAGTCTCAAGTTACTATACAGTGTTTTTCTCTTTCTGTAAACTAGCTTGACTTAATTTTTATAGATTCCTGTGTGGTTTGGGCTGCAGTAACAACCCTACTGGGATGAACTAGTTTTTTAGATCCCTTCATCCAACCTGTGTTCCAAGGAACTTGAGAACTAGTCTCCTTGTTTCCTGGAGTGCTGGAATTTTGGGACTGTGGCCTGTGCTTGGCTGAGTTAGGAAGACAGGAGAGAAGGAGCTATCTTTCTGCCATGTTTTCTGCTAGCAAGTGTTTTTGAAGGGGCTTACTCCTGCTTCTCAGCCTCAGGGCTTCCATGAGAATTGCTGTTTCCACAAAATAGAGTGACAGCTTTGTTATTGTGTCTGGAGCTTTATCCGTTCTATAGAACACCTTCTGTAACATCCTAAGAGTATTTTTTGGGTGTTCAGTTATGAGTTTTGTCCCTTCCTTTAATACTGGAGCATTATGTTCTGAATATGAAATTTCTTTTGCTGTAAGATCTAGAGTGCTTCTGATTTCTGAACTGAAAGTTGACTGATACACCTTTATTCAAGAAAACATTTTCTTTTTCTTCTTCATTTGACAACTCTGGCAGTCCAAGGCTAGTGGCATAGCTTTGCCATCTTTGCCCATGTGACTTAAAACAGGGAATCCCAGGGCCTGTTCAACTCCATACTAGGCAGTGGCAGAAAGGATGGGGTTAGTGAGTTCTTACACCCCAAGTATGTCATTGTACTCATTTCTTATTGTGCTCTGTTGACCAAAAATCAGTCACATGGTCATAACTAGTTTCAAATAATGCTGCGAAGTATCAGGAAGCCACCTGCTAGTCTGAGGCTTGGAAGTTGGAAGACAGTCTATGCCACACCAGTTTTTTATTTTGTTTGGTTGACTGTTTCATAATTTGTTTATTTTGCTTTCTGAAATGCTACCCTAAGACTATTCAGTCAGTTCTCTTGGAGAATTTCAGTGGTATGAGAAGGGGAAATTCTTCATAGCATTATTGTTTTGATTGTAAATTTTATTAGCATCTATTATTCTGTTCTTGAATTAAGTCTAAAGAATTTGAAATTTGTACATTACAGGTCACCTAAAGTAGAAAATAAATATGCATGGGAAAATAGTATGTCTTCTAAAAATGAAAGAGGCCATGTGCTATATTTATATATGTCTGTGCTGTGTAGTTTTAACCACCATGTGTTGTTCTCTTTAACGGATTAAGCATGACATGTCACCTGTCAGTTGTGTTTACACAAGAGATGTGGCAAGATAGAGTTCTATATAGACAGCATGAAAAAGCCCACCAGCCATGCTTCCTTCCTCTCTGAAGTGACCATTGGAATACACATGCAGAATCAACAGGAAAGGGAGAGGCTAATCCAAATCAAAAAGTGGAGTCTGGAGGAATTAATTGTCCCATGAACAGAAAAGAGTAATTTCACATGTCCAATATATATGAAGAAATTTGAGAGGATGTAAGAATCTAAATAAAGCAGAAGCTGTGCAGAAACATTAAGGGGAACCTTGACTTAGCTATTATGAAGTAAAATTTTTAAAAAGTGGAACCTAAGACTTCTTAGAAAATATATATGATTGCTGAATTTCAATAAGTAAGAGGAAAATGAATTGTTTTGCATCTCTCAGAATGTAGGTAACAAATGGCAAACATAAATTCATGATTGTAAATTTTAGATTGGTCCTTAGTGCCTCTGTAATGCTCTTTATGTGACATAATCAACTTGGTTCTTATTGGTGGCAGTACTTTCAAACTTTTTTGATATCATTAATTTCTGTTTGTGCCTTACACAAAAATAGAATTAGATTAAGTGGATGTTCTTTTGGTTTTCCACCAGTAAAAACTACCTATTATGTGTGTTGGTAATTGTTTTACCTAATATTATAATGAAGGATTATTCATTAGTAATTTCATTTTCTCCCTTCCTAATCTCTTTGTTGGTTCTTTCCAATTCTTTTATGGCCTGAGCCTGCTTTAGTTTCTCAAGTCTTCCTTCATATCTTTTGTCCATTTTAGCTTAATTGAATGTTTCTGATATTCTGTTTTCATTTGTCTATTGGTTATTTGTATACTTTAAAGAAATTAAGCGAATAAGTGGGTTTTAAAAACTATTTGTACATTTATTACTTTTGTTTCTCATCATTCTTGAAAATCTGAGTTTCTCCTTGAAGTCATTTCCCTTGACTCTAAAGAACTTTGAGCATTTGTATAGGTAGGGTGTATCTGCTGGGATTAGTTCTCATTTTATTTATCTAAAAGTGTCTTTATTTCATCTGTACTCTTCAAGGCTATTTTTGAGGGATATTGAATTTTGGGTTGACTCTTAATGTTTTAATTATTTTGATTCACTATCCTCTGCCTTGATTACTTGTAGTGAGAAGTCAGTGGTATTTTGATTGTTGTTACCTTGTATGTAATGTGTCATTTTTCTCTAGGTGATTTTAGGCTCCTTTTCCCTTTTATCTTTTTAATTTTAACAATTTGAGTTTGATATCTTTGTTACTGTTCTAGGGGTTTTCAGGGCTTTCTGAATGTATGTTTGGATGTCAACAAATCAGGCATATTTTTTATTTAGTTATTTGTCTTAGTTACTTTTCACACATTGCTGAGATAGAATACCGACATCCAAATTTAAGGAAGGAAAGGTTTATTTAGCTCACAGTTTGTGGAGGTTTCAGTCTATACTTGGCTAGCTCCAAGGCATAGTGGCACATGTTAGAAGGCAGCAGTTCCTGGCAACAGAAAACAGCAAAAGCAACAAGAGCACAAGGGGAAGAGTGGCAAGCAGCTTCTTTCCCTCCCTTACACTGTATGCAAACTACCTGCCCCAGGGTGGGTGTGATCCTCACACCCATAATCTCAGCATTGGACTATGGATCAGTGATAAACTCTAGAAACTCACCCTCTGACTGCATGAGGCTTTGGGGGGACATTCAGACACACAGCATAACAGTATTTCTTCAGATAATTTTTCTTTCCCAGTCTCTCTCCTTTTTGAATTGTAGTTACAAACATATTAAGCTTTTCAATATTCCTCAGTGGCTGTGATGCTGTATTCATTTTTAATATCTTTTTTTGAATCTTCAGTTTCATGGACTGTATTCTGTTATTTTCAATCTCATCTTAAGGCTACCTGATGAATTTATTTCAGATACTGTATCTTTTCAAATCAAGAGTTCCAATTTGGTTCTTTTTTTCATAACTACATTTTCATTTGCTGTGATTTCTTATTTGTGTTATAGGATCATATTTTCTTTAAAGTCTTTGAGATGTTAAAAAGCTGCTTTAAAATTTTCATCTCTTAATTCTGATATTAGGGGCTGGGGATACAGCTCAGTGGAATAAGCGCCTGCTTGGCAAACGCAAGGTCCTGAGTTCAATCCCTGGTACCGCCAAAAAAAAAAAAAAATTCTGATATTAGATCCTTTCAGAATTGGTCTTTACTGATTGCATACTTTCTTGAATATGGATCTTGTGTTTTTATTTCTTTATATGCTTAGAAATTTGGATTGTTAGCTTGAGTTTTATTAATGTTACATTGTAGAAGTGCAGGACTCTTATTTTCTTCTAAGGATTTTTTTTTTTTTTTTTTAATTTTGGTCTATCTGTCTTGGTGGTGGTACTGGGGCTTGAACCCATGGCCTTGTGTATTCTAGCCAAGAACTGTATTGCTGAGCTACATCTCTAGTCCTGGTCTTAAAATTCTTCAGCATTCTGAGTAGTGGGTTATAGGTGTTTATCATCACACCAGGTTGATTTTGTTTCAGCAGTAGTTAACTTGGATGAGGTCTTTGCTTATTTCTTTTAGCTTAGTTTGAAATGTACACTATCATGATATTTTGAGGGTCTCAATGATAGTGTATATAGATGTTAAGACTCTCTCTATAGAGTGCTGTCTTTTCTGAGATTTCAATTTCCTCTTACTTTTCAGCTCCAATGGTCACTACTGTCAGAACTCTGGTTTTTCATGTGTATCAGTCTAATTTTCTTAGGCATGCTAAAACTTTACACAGATACATGTACTCTGAAAGGAAATCAAACTTAGTAGTAAACTGTATCAGGGATCATCAAGTCCACCCCCATCTTTGATAAATTTTTCGACTCCTGGGACTCAGGCTAAGTGTTATTCTGATCAAGGCCATGATTTCTTACAGGGAAAGGACATAGCACACACAGCACAATCAACCAAGGGAAACTGTCCAGAGGACACACACATTTCCAAGGGTCCTACCCTAGAGCAGTCACTTGGGATATTTAATTCACAATTTACTTAAAGTGACAAATTTGTGAAATGTTACCTGTCTTGGAACTCCACAGAGACTTATTCCATAGGGTTCTTATTGAGGTCTACTCACATAGGAACTCTCTACCTGGCATGCAGCAAGATTCCCGAATCCCAGAAGGAAAGCAGGTATTCAAGATAAACTGTCTATGTCCATACCACCCTGAACCTATCTGATCTCATCAGGGTAAACTAAGTGCTAGTGTAAACAGCTTACATGCAGTGATCCTTTCTTCTCTAAGAATTGTGATCATCTTCATGAAACCCTTCTCTCTAGACCCCAGCCTTGGTTTCAGGCTCTTCTGAGGATCAGGAACCTCAGAAAGGCTTTGTGGACTCTCTCCTGCACCACTTATGCTACTTGCCAGTGCAATTGGTACAGCAAGTTACAATCAGAACTCCCACAACTGCTGTATTGGTCTCAGGTGTGCTCTTCAGCCAGTTGAAGCACTGCCCATTCATGAGAGAATTCCTCTTATAAACCCTGTACTGTTGTGTGCTTGTATCCTCCACAGCCTGTTTAAGATTCCATGGATTGTGGAAGCTTTCCAAGGCAGAAACAAGAATCTCCCTTTGGAAAGGGGGAAACATCTAGATAGTCTTGAGAATAAGAATCATTTGATACCCCACTTCCAGTGTACTGCCTCTGCACTCCTTGGTGTTTGGGTTTTGTTGCTATTACAAAATTTTAGTGTTCCACTTGGCAGGCATTTTATGTCTTCTACTCTTGTCTAGTTCTCTTACCTGAGACTGCAAAGGGGACAAAAGTGTTTTTTATACAGACTATTATTATATAACTTAAGCACATAGACACATTATATTTAAGAATCAGTCAAGAGAAAATTGTGAATTTTGAAATACATTAAAAATTGGCCTAATTCTTACCCCTTTATCCCAATCATTTGTCTTTGGATTGGCCTGGGAGGAGGTCATTCACTTTATGATCTGCCACACTCAAGCCCTTGAATTGCCTAAGATATATGTACCCTGCTAAAATGGGGAAGTAGAGTCAGATTTCTGCTCCGTTGCTGCAAGTTGCAGCTGTTTGAACACAAAGCACAACAAACTAACAGCAGTGAGATCCTCCTGGGATTGGGCTGTGGGCAGCAAGCATCCCTTTTTCGGAGGGTGTGGAAAGTTTATTATCCTCACTGTGTGCCTCCCCAACTTCTCACTCTAGCTGAGGGTCACAGATTGTGAGTGCAGGCAGCCTTCATGTGAAGAACATAGCACAACCACAGCTCAGGCTCAGATGGATATCCTTGCAGAGAATAAGCCCTCGAGCATCAGGTCTGATTTTATGGTTTTTGACCCCATGGAGGAGTCTGAAGTCTGCCATGCCCAAGTCTGAAAGCTTTCTGTGAGTGCCTGCTCTTGTCTTTTATAGAATCAGGCTTAACACTTAGAGCACTGAGAGCCTAGGATGCTACTGGATGCCTTGATACTCATGGAACTTCAAGCTCCATCCTTCAAATTGGAATTGTATGCATAGCCTCAGGCAACATGTGTTCTTGTAGCGTCTCCCATGTGCTTTTGGTGCACACTGGTCCTTAGGCAAAGTAGAGAGAAACTGCATGTTGAGTTTAGATGCTGCTGCTTTAGTTACCATCCACCCTAATTCATGGTGCTGGCACCTAAAATCTGAAACAGTCAGTGATCACTTCTGGTACTTAACATATGAAAAATTTTAATTAGCAATTGAAAAGTTTCTGAGGAATTTTATTTAAGTATAAATGTTGAAATTAATTTAAATATTCTATATTTCAGGACCTTTTTTCCATCAGTGCTTATGTTTATGCTCAGAAGCCACAATTGGATATTCATAGTTTTGAAGGAACATTTACCAGGGTAAGTTAAATTCTTTTGTTTGATACAAATATACTCATTGTATATATAAATTAAAGGTAGTAGACCTTTGTTTTGAGATAGTAATGTAATCAACAATGAATTCATGTAGAAGCTCTGAACTAGAAAAGGAGAAGCTAGAGACGGTACCAAATCTTATATGTATCTACATCGTGTATTATCTCGTAGATATGCCCAGTATAGGTTTTCTAAGTGTTTTTAGCATATTTACTGTTGATAAGATCTGTCTCCCCTAATATGTGAGTTAATAAAATGATACACCATAACTATTTTGGCTTTGACGTCATATAATAGTAGGTCCACTATGATACCTACATCATTCCTAGCTTTTTATTATCTAAATATGTGTATGTACCTATGTATATATCTAACCTTTTCTTTCTTTCTGTATTTTTTTTCCCTCAGAACTGGGGATTGAGTCCACGGCTTTCACACTATTTTACATCCCCAGTCCTTATTTTATTTTTAATTTTGATACAGAATCTTGCTAAGTTTCCCAAGCTGAGTTTGAACTTGTAAGCCATCTGCCTCAACATCCTAGAGTGCTGAGATTATAGGCATGTGTCACAAATGCTCAGCCTGTATATGTATGTTTGTTTATATATATATATATATATTTTTTTTTTCATATTCTTCATTGTTGTAGAGCCCATATAAAGCTAGAAGCCCCTATGCTCTTCACTGCCAGGATTTGAGAAACTTAGTATTTCTTATTATAACAGTTTATAATTGATACCATAAATCAGTGGTGGTTAAACTGTGGTGTACATGCTGTAAAGGGCTGTTCGTATCATTGAAAACTCTAAAAGGTTTGCCTGCACTGCCATAAATACTTTAGAATAGCTTTTAAATATATGACTATAGTTTGTTTTTAAATGCTGAAAATGTTTTTAAAAGATTTTTCTTGAAATCGGTTTTGTTTCACTCTTGGTCAAATAGATTTGGCGAGTAGTTGTTATTGTTTGAGTTTTTATTTTATTTATTTATTTATTTATTTATTTTTGTCTTTTTGAGACAATGTCTCACTATGCAGTTCAGGCTGGCCTTGAGCTCACTTTGTAGACCAGGCTGGTCTCAAACTTGCCACAGTCCTCCTGCCTCAGCCTCCCATGTGCTGGGATTACAGGTGTGCGTCACTATGCCCAGCTGCTATTGTTTGAATTTACAGAGTATACATTATGTGACAATTAATATGGTGATGCAAAATATGAAGTCACAGAACCTGTAGAGGAATGGACATCACTTTGTAGGTGCTTGTTGCCCTATGTGCTGCAGACCAGTAGTCATAAGATACACATGCAAACACAAGGGAGGAAAGCTACCCTGGTGATGAGGATCATAGAGTGAGTTCCGAAATACACCAAAACTTTGTGTTCTTACAAAAATTTATTATGAAAAAAGTACATACTTAAACAACAAGTCAGCATATGAAAAAAGATAGTTCCATTTAGGCAGTCTTAGTATGATAAATTGAAAGGAATATTAATCACTATAACAATTTTGGAGTATTTTCTGTGTCCCTTCCCTTTCCCTTGTCTTCTGTAGTTTTTATTGCTTATGTCATACTAAAAGTTAGACATGTTTCCTAGGCAGTTTAAGTTGGACATATTTACATGTCAAAATCAGAGTAAAAGCAACCTGTTTAGAACTCTGGAGGGGAGTGTGTGAACGAGCGTGCTATGGTTTGGGGAGGTATAGGAGTGGAGTGGTAGTTAGCACTAGGTGAAGAATCCATCTAAGAATCTTCACTTTAGAAGAGAAATGGTTATATTGATGATTTTAAAAGGTTCTTTTGGACTTCTTGATTCCTTACCATAGTAGTGTCCACCTGAATTTATTTATGTCTTCATAGCCTTTGAATACCAGACAAGCCAACGGTGAGGGGAGATAAAGTCACCAATAGCTTATCTATGTCACATAAATATGGAACAGAAGATACTGCAAACTTCAATTTCTGGGGTGCAAGGTGTATTAAGAACAGCACTGTGAGTCCTAGAGCCAGGATAGTTCCAGTGAAAGGATATTGCCCTCAGGACACTGATGTTACTGAGGCTTTGCTTTCAGAAGAGAGAAGACTCCTGAAGGACATCATGAGTCTTGTGTGCCAGCTTGGTGAATGCAACTGCATGATGGCGAAGGGATTTCAGTAAGAGTGCAAGTCAGAATTGACCATTCATGGAATGTAGGGGGCAAAGGAGGCATCCACAAAGCATGGATGGGGAAGAAAAAGGTGAAATTGACTTTTCTGAGACAAGGCAGATGGATTCAGAAGAGCCACGTTACCCCCATCTCCAGAGGGTAACACTATATAATTCATTGAAGATGTGGAGCTTCACTATATGGTAGAAAATTTTCTTGACCAGTTCTTGGAGTAGAATCCCCTAGAAGGGATCCACATACTAATTAAAGTACTAAAAAATAAATAGTAGGAATCCAAATTTTTGAGTTAGTAAAAATCCTCCTAAATCAAGCAAAGAAAAAACTTTAAGCCAAAGAATGTTGGAACAATGCAGCAGACCTCATTTAAATAGTTAATGAAATAATTGTAGATAGGAAAGTTTACCATAAATCTGGGATTAAAATCTCAAAAACAGGAAATGTTAATGAGTGGTAAATGCTAAGGAAATTATAGAAGAACATGAACATCTGAGAAATGAGGCATGTGTGACAGTATTCCTTGAGCAGAGGACAAGGGGAAGAGAGAACCATGTTCAGTAAGTATTATAATGGAAAGGAAGTAAGATGAAAGATGAGAAAAGGATCAGAAAGTGATGGATTCCAAAGACCAGCGAAAAAGGTCATTAGAATCTTAAAACAATTTTGAAATATTGCAGCTTGAATAAATAGTACCAAATTTAAGAATACTTAAATCTACATAATTGAATTTTTTAATCTACATAATTTATAAGGCCCTGAGAAAACACCAAGATATGTTAGCTACTATGTATTTTAAATGTAGGGGAAAAATTCCTTTGGTCTTCAGCCAGCTAGGCCACCTCACTCCTGCTGGGAGGAAATAAAGTTTACTCTAGACTCTTAACTCAAGGTGAGGCCAGAGCAGAATTTTCAAGAGCCTCAGGGAGGACATTGCAAGCCAAAGATTCTCCTTCATTAAGTTTTTCTTTCCAGTATCAGGGCTATGAAGAGCCAGATTCAAGCATACAAAATTCAGAGCATATTACTTGAGAATCTTTTAGCTTTACCCAGTTAGTAGATAAAATGAAGACGTTAGGGGAGGTTTTATGGTGAACACTAAGGGTACTAATAATTTCTAAGAATAAAGCAAAGGTAGAAATCAGAGAGAAATGTGAACTTTAGGCACTCCCCAAAGCTGTAACCAGTGAAAAGGTAAGAGGAGGAAGAGAGAAGGAAATAGACGAAGCTCACTAGTTAGTAAAGGATTTTGCTTATAGCTGATGAGCTCAACAGAAGACTAAGTCATAATGAATAGAAGGACCAGGTTGGGATACCATGCCATTGGCCAAAAGGTAATGACTACAAGTATAAAACTTACTAAAATTGCCAAAATGATTATTTTGAACATTAAGCAAGAGATGATCAGTTCATACAGTTTTGGGTTTTTTTTACCTAATTGGAAAGAAAGTCAAAAGTATAAGATTAGACAAAGATACTAAGTACAAATGAAGAATAAGCAGGACTTACAAAATGGAATATGGGTAGAATTAGAATGAGAAAAATACAGATAAAACCTATTTTGAGATCTAAACTGATCAAGTAGATAGGTAGGAAAAGGCATAGAAGTTAGGTCTAAGTAGCCTACTCAGTAAATCATATTCCTTTGTTACTTGTTTTGAACTTTGCTCCCCAGTAATTTTTTACCATATGCAAAGTGTATTATAATAGCTTGATCATACATTTGTTTCTAAGGAAAACCTTAGCTCCACAATGTAAAATAAATGCAAACTACATTTTCTGATTATATGCAATAAAACTGTAAATAGTAACAAAAACCACCTCCAAGTGTTTCTTGGGATTCCCATCCATTGACCTCAAATAAACCACATACGTTAAAATCTTCATCCCAGGGTGTGCATTGGAGAAAACTCAGCCTAACACAGTTTGTATTAAAAGTAGTTCATGGAAACAGGCTCTCAGGTGAGGGTTTGGGCTTGGATCCCTTTCTGCTCTTGAGCTAGCAAGTGGGTGGTAACAGTATCTGCAGACTGAGCTTTGCAATGCCTGTGCCTCACACTGTGGGACTTGAGTGGGATCCTAGTGGAAGAAGGTTAACTGTCTTGAGTAATTGCTCAAGTTCTGGAAGGACTGGAATATTTTAATGAGGGTTATGAAGGTGGTGGACTGCTGCTACAATAGAAATAGGCAAAAAAAATAAGACTGTGCCTTTCTTATTAACTCAGAGATGTGTATGCAGCTGAAAGGGGCACAGAATTAGAAGGCAAGTTTTCTACACTTAGGGCAGGATTGTGGTAGGGAACATTTGGTGTTCTGACCTAGAATGTTGGTATCTCAATAGGTACACTTGAGAACTTGAACTTTTATTTGTATCTTGTGCTCTCTGGGTCTTCACAAACTGTCCTTTCCAAGTTGGTTGGATAGAACAGATATAACTGAAGTCAGATTTCAGCAAGGTTTTCTGTGGAAGGAAAGGGATTACTTATGAAAAGAGCTAAAGACAGAATGTTCCAGCAGGATCTGGAAAGATGTGTTCCTGAACTAAGAAGAATCAAAAGATGAGGACAGAAAGGAGTTTATCCATAAGGGAACATTTTCTCATAACTTGAAATTTACCATCCTTATAAGTAAACACCTGGATTTGGAAACAGACATGATGTCCTAGTCAGTTCGGGAAACTGTAGCACAATACCATAAATTGGGTATCTTACAAATAGCACATTTATTTCTCGCAATTCTGGATGCTGGACTGTCCACAAGCAAAGCAGATTTGGTATTTGCTGAGGGCCCTTTTTCTGACTCAAGGGTGGCAACTTGAGTGCTGTGCTTTCATGTAGAAATGCAAGGAAGCTCTCTGGGATTTTTTTTGTAAGGGCTGCAATCCTGTTCATTAAGGGTCTGCCCCATATTTAATTTGTTATCATCTTGGTAATTGAGTTTCCACGTATGAGTTTAACAATACAAACCTTCAGAATACAGCACATGGTATATAGTAAAATTGCTATTACTATTGTGTTTCATTGAATGTTAAGAAATAGGTAAGAATACTCAAAAGAAGTTTTCACTTATAATGAATTTGTTATGTAAAACCAGAAGTTTGATTATGTCCTCCAAAAGAACTTGAAAAATAGTTCCTTCCATAAAGTGATGAGAAGAGATTAGCAAGCGTGGCATCAGCACTGCTTCCCGAGACAGGAATAACTGTAGGAAGCCAGCTGTGCAACTAGGTTCTCCAGCATGAGTGGCCTGATAAAACCCTGTTATAACTTCACTGTTGTAGGCAGTGTTGGCATGATTTAAAAGAAAGATTGGACTATCATTTGGTGGTCTCAGCCATGTAGGACTAGTGGTGACAGCTTTTTGGCCTTATTGAACCTGTAGGGCTTACAACTCTAGCAGAATACATTGTGTGTGTATCTGTTCAAGTAGTTCCTGGGTACAGTTTGCTCACATTGATAGTGGAACTTAAATACTCTATCTGTTAGTGGGGGAACTCACAGGCCAGGTAATAAAATGGGGTGTTTTTAAAAATTATGTGTGAAGTGATATAATGTTGATTTAGAGTAAAGTGATAAATTAAGGATGTATATTGTCATTTTCATAGTAACAACTACAAAAGAAGCAGATAAGAGTAACAAGCCTACGAAATTGAATGCTCAAAGTCAGTTACTCTCCTCTCCTTGAAAAAAAAATTGGTAAAAGAAACTAAAGATCAGGTACCGCAAATAGAAATCAAGATGATTGACTCAATAATTAAACATAAACGGATTAAACTTTAAATTAAAAGGCGGAGATACTCAGATTGAATAAGAATGTTACTACCTTTGGCTTTGTCTGTGGGTCCTATATCCTTGCATTTAACTGACCAAAAATAAAAAATATTTTGAAAAAATGGTTTGTACACTAAGCAGGTACAGAGTTTGTTTTCTTGTCCTCTGTTTATTTCCTTTCTCTAAACAATACATTATAACAACTATTTACATAGCATTTACATTGTATTAGGTATTATCAGTGTGATCTAGAAATGTCTTACAGTGTGTGGGGGAGGATATTCATAGATTATTTGCATATACTCTGCCATTTGTATGAGACTTCTGTGGATTTTTTCTATCTGTAGAGGGCTCTGGAAACAATTCCCAATGGATAGTGAAGCATGACTACACCTTCATATTAATAGAATAAGTGAAATAGATCTAAACAGATTCCACCCTCCTAATTTATAGATTTATATGGGTATACTTTACTAAAAATGTAGAATATACAAATAATTTTAGCAAAGTATTTTACCTTGCTGATAGGTATTATTAAAATATAATAATTGCATTATGCTCATAAAGTCTCATGGAATATCACCAAGTGTTCTGGACAAACTCAATCCTTGTGCTGTAGGACTGTATGTAAAATACCATGATACCAAAGGAAGAGGTAGATAAATCCAGGATTACATAAAGTATAACTTAGTGGGGGACTTAGGTGTAGAAACACATGTCTTGGGTAACAGTAAGACAGGTAAATCACTGCACTTGTTTCAGAGGGAGGAGAATTATATAATGATCAGGAGAAAAGTACCTTCAGTTAAGCAGGAATATGTGTATTTGGTTTATGTCAAGCCAATATTAAGAATATCAGACACATTCTTAGCACTTAGGGAACCAGAGAGTCCAGTTGTAGAGCTCTGTATACCATTCTAATACTTTAAAGTCTGACTATACTGTGCTGGGAAACCATTCAGGGAAATATCATTAGTGTTACTCAGCAGCAGTCATGGGGTTATAAAGTCTAGGGTAATTGTGGTAGATGAGTTTGGCTCTCTACACTGAGTGCATACAGTTGGGTATAAAGTAGGTCATTGGGGTATTTTTTAAAAAATGAAATCATATACATTCATTGATTGTAGCAGTATATATCTATAAATAAATAAACATAACCAAACCCCACATATTTGGAAATTAGGCTTAGAAACCTTTAGTAACTCATGTTCAAATGTAAGCGGTTTAAGTGCCTAATTAAAAGGCAAAGATTGTCAGGTTGTATAAAAGGCAAGATTCCAATATATGGAACCTACACAAAAATTGACAGAAATATGTATATATTACCAGCACGTAAAGAAAAATTAAACTAGTCTTATTTTCTCTCAAAAGAAAAAAAGAAGAAATGGGTGCAATAAAGATTAGAGGCCTCATAAAAAAGTGAGCACAGAATATGAACTATTTATCAAAAAGAAATGCAAATATTCCTCAACATATGAAAAGATGGCATATCTTAATACACAATAACAGAAACATACGAGCAATAAAAGAAACATCATAGCATCTGTCTCCTGATGAGGCTACTGAGCCTAATGTGCATTAGCCTCTGAAATCGTTGTGCTCATGCACAGTGGTGTAGGCTTTGTGGATGAATGGCTCATTCTCACGGAGTAACACAGGTCCTTAAATGGGTATTGATGCCTGCCTTGACTTAATGCTTAGCTTTCCATTCAGAGTTTCTCTGTCTTCTAGGCTTTACTCCCTCTTTATCTGAGAAGTGTGTATTCATCTCAGATGCCCATTTTTGGATTGGGTCTTTGAATTTTGGGGGTCTGATGTTTTTTTAATTCTTCATATGTTCTAGATAGAAGACCTTTGTCCAAGGGACAGTCAGCTAAAATTTTTTCCCAATTTGTGGGTTTTCTTTTTACTCTACTGGTGTTTTCTTTAGATGTGCAGAAACTTTTCAGTAGGATGAGATGCCAGTTGTTGATTCTTTGAAGTATTTCCTGTGTGGTTTAGTTTCTGTTCATGAACTCTCTGCCTACCCCTATGTCTTTGTGGTTTTTACCCACTTTCTCTTCCAGTAGATTTAGTGTTTCTGTTTTAATACTGAGATCTGTGATCCATTTTGACTTTAGTTTGGTGCATGGTGATAGACATGGGTCTGTTTTCAGTCTTCGGCATGTGGTGAGCCAATTTTTCTAGCACTATTTACTAAAGAGACTATCTTTCTTCCAGTAAGTTGTTTGGCCCCTTTATCAAAGGTTAGGTGGCTGAGTATGTTTGTGGTTATGGCTGTTTCTTCTCTTTTTCAGACCTCTTGAAGTAATATAGTCTTGTCAGAGTTCCAGTTTTCTCTTGAAGCCTAGTTCCATCACGGGCTTCAGGTAGTTTTCCTGAAACTTAAAGTCAGAATTTACCTCTTCTCTCAGATTCCCACAGCAAATTGTTCTATAATTTACATAGTATCTAAGCATATTTGCTGTTCTACCTGCATTATTCACTTTTCAAGGGCAAGGGCTCTATTTTGTAGCATCACTGTAGGCAGCCTTTGGCTTGTGGTTCACATCAGTTAAGTGACTACTTCATGTGAACCTGGTGCTTCTCTGTCATGCACCCACTTCCATCCCCATATTCTCACAGCAAATTCAGAATTGTTGGAAGAGACACAGACTCTTTGTAGTCAGTCTTGAAGGTGATGACAGTGATGTCATTTCCTTGGTACTTTTTATACTGAGCAAAACTTGAGGCAACCATTGTCAGTTTTACTTTTGAGTCTTGTTAGAAAAGTTAATAGGAGTAGACCTTCTTTATTGTGGACTCAGCCCTCAGTGTCTGTGAGGGTTAATCCCTAAGCCCTTTCTCCTCCTAGGACACCAAAATGCATGAAAGATCAAGTTCCTTATATAAAATGACATAGTATTTTCATAGAACCTATATACATCCTTTAAATTTTCTCTGGATTACAGAAAACACCAAATTAATGCAAATGTTATGTATATAGTAGTTATGCTATATTGTTTAGATAATGAGGACAAGAAAATAAAGTCTGTACACATTCAGTATAGATAAAGGCATTATAGGTTTCACTGACACTGAAACGTGAACCAGAATAGAGCTGAACCTATACACTCACTCAAGTGCTGGAAGGACTAAGTATCTGTGAAGTAATGAGAGGCTATAGCAAGGTACGAATACAGGGCACCTTATTCTTTGGACTCATTTTAATGCTTGAAGCACAGCACTAGGAATAAGCCTACTGCTTGATGAAGAGGTCTGGAACAGTGTCTTCCCCTCAGGATTGTACCCTCACCTGTACCCCCTGTGCAGTGCATATCAGCAGTGTGAGAGTATGGAACCTTATTTATTTATTTATTTTTTAGGGTCTTGCAGTGTAATCAGTCCAGGCTTGAACTCACTTTGTAACCCATTCAAATCACATATTAAATAACTAGTATACCTAGAAAATGGAATTCAGTTGTTGAAATTTTTGTTAAAAGGTGACATTTATTTATTTTCCTTTTTAATAGTATAATATAAAGGAGAACATATACCTTTGTAGGGACCAACTTGAGTACTTAAATATTGGAGCCAGTTAATTCTGGGCTGCTTCTGCCCAGAGTGGTCTCAAACTTACAATGATCCTCCTGCCTCAGCCTCCCAAGTGCTGGGATTGCAGGCATGAGCCACCACTCCTGGCTCTGGGTAGCCTTTCAGTGTCTATTCTAACATAGAAAATAAAACCCCTAGGTTATCTTATAGTGTTACTTTTGTATATGTACTTTATTGTTTTTGTATCATTTACAGAGGGTTAATATCACTCAGAGATATCCAACACTTTAACATCTAAGAGTCACTTGGGTCAGTGGTTAAGATTGAAGTAGATATCTCGTAGGGAGGTTATGGGACATTTTGGACTGATATGTAGCAAACCTAGGGGAAATGGGAAGAAATTGCAGTTGTCCTATTGGTGATTTGTTCATGTCAGGACAGAGAACGATGGGAATCTTTCCATTCATAACACAGATAAAGGTGCCGGATGTGATGCACACTGATGAAACAAGGATAAAATTCTGTTGGAAGATATACTTCTACTGAGAAAGAGATTTAATTCAGAGTTTTAAGTTAATTTAAGACACATTTATCTTGTGTGAGCTATCGCAAGTTTTTAAGAGGTATAATTCAAATAAAAGATCTTTCATTGCCCTTGTAACATTTCTAATGAATTTATTTTTCTCATTTTAAATACATCAATGTAGAATTTTGAATTATTCAAGATGAAAAATCTTTATTTTGTGTGCATTTTTCAAATAGAAGCAGACATATTAAACAACTAGTATATCTAGAAAATGGAATTTAATTGTTGAAATTCTTGTGAAAAAGTGATATTTGCTTATATAGTATAATATAAAGAAGAAAATATACCTTTGTAGGGACCAACTTGAGTACTTAAATATTGGAGCCAGTTAATTCTGGGCTGCTCCTGAGGCAGGAGAAACATTCCACATTTCATTGCCTGTGCAGGATCTGAGACAGAGACACATATTGTGAGTGGTGACTAACTCTCCCTCCTTGTATGTGGCATTAGGACAACCGGGTTGTGCAGTGTTTGGTTTGCTGGCTCATATGGTCTTTGCTGATGTTAGTCCCACGTATTGTTTAGGACACGGGCATTCTCTTGGAAGTATTGAGTTTAAAACTAGCCAGTTTTGACATTTTAGTGGTATCTGTAGTTTTTTACCATTATCTTTCCCATTTACTCTTTCTTACCATGCATTTTCCACTGAAATTTCTTTTGCAAGAAATGTTAAATATGCAAATCAGAGCATACTTAAAATTGTTCATGTCTTTTCCAATCAAAATACTCTTTTTTAAAAAAACAAATCCTTATTGTCTGTTAAATAGAATACACTATTGAGAGAACAGCTTGAAATTGAAACATTTTATATTCTACCCCTAAAGCCAATTTTCAAATAAAATTATCTTTTCAAATTCTATAACGTTAAGGCAAGGGAAACTAAGTTATTTAGAGATAATTTCTTTCTCATCTCCCTAATCTTTATTCCATACTTCATCAGATTGGTAAAGAACTATCGTTTAGAATAATTTTCTTGATATTTGAAAAATATTTAAAGTCTGTCATTGCTATTACACAATTGAAAAGAAAATGCATAGATACTGTGCATTCTTCAATATATAACTTAGACAAAAACATTCACACAATGAAATGGTTATAGAAAAGTAATGGGAGAGCCAACTTAAATTTCTAAACTAAATTGCGTACACTATTTATCTGTACTTCAGAAGTTTTATAAAATTTTACGTATTTTAATGCCCTTTTTCTTGGTGTTGACGTAGGAGGAAATATTATATTAAAAAGTATGTATGTGTGAATAATTTTTAAAACTTCCTGATAAAGGAAAGCTTTGGGAACACTTTTCAATGTATGAAATTGTTTCATTTGCTTGGTAGATTGAAGGCAGCTGCTGGGATGGGAGGACGGGTAGGTTGAAAGATGGAATAGATGATGTGGTCAGCAGCAGGCATTGGATTTCATGGATAGTGTCACACGTGTGTGGAAATTAGAGGAGTTTAAAGTTTGTTCTTTGGTTATTGATGTGTTGGACAAGTTTGAATGCCTGTTCCATGCATGAAAGATAAATGTCCATTCTGTAATTGTTTAGCTTACAATCCTATACAATAAACAAACATAAATTGCCATGTACAGTAAATATAATGCAGAATTTACTTACAGAATTTTTTTTCCTTACCTTAAATGATATGTGTATGAATTGCCAGTTGGCTTGTTTATGCCAATTGTACATTCGGTTTGCTGAAACTCCTAGACCAATACAAAATTGAAAGATATTTCTTGTTGACCATATTTGGGAAACAAGACTAACGGATATATAGATTTTTCATTCTTCAATTGTACTTATCAGAATAATACTCTAAAGACCATCTATGTGATTCAGAAATTGGAAGTTACCATTCATTCACAAATTCCAGTAAAAAATATTTTAATCCATTAGGTTACTTTTCTAAACTTGATTTTTTTTTTTTTTCTCTGTAAGAGTCAAAGGTAAAATTTAGTTTTCCTGGATCAGTTATTCCAGAATCAGATAGTTTGTATCTCTCCCTTGAAGAGCTACTTCAGTTATAAACAAGGGAACAAGAGGCATTCCCCTCCTTGGCATTGTCTGGAAGAACCAAAATCAGTACTGGAGAATATGAACTAGAGTACTTGAATATCTTTATGTATTTTAGAGACTAGTCATGGTATGTGAGTTTCTGTGCAAAGAGCCCAATTTGATTCTAGATACATTTAGAAATATTGCTGTACGATTATAAACAGCAGAAAAAAATTGTATAACTTTCTCATCCTAATGTAAACACTAATATTGCTCTTTGACATGTCTCTTTGCCCCCCCCCACAAACATTGGGATATTATATAAGCCTTTTATTTTCCACTTAAAATTCTATTTTCTTAGTATATTGCCTTCTGATGCCACAATATATCACTAGGTTTTTTTGGTAAACTTTAGCTACTAAATGAAGCTTATTTTTCTTGAGAAACTACATTTGAAAGAAGTAACTTCTGATGGACCTTAAAATAAAAAGTACTTGTATCTACAGAAGAAAAGAGTGGTTGCATACTGAAGTGGATACAGGTGATCTCTTGTCATTGGATGTATGTGCTGAGCTCAGCTTTCTAGACTCAGGTCAAGTCCCATATGCACACAGCCTTTGTATTCTCTCCCTTTGCTACGTGACACTTCCCCTCACGTTGGTATTTATCGCCCAGAGTGCTGCTTGGCACTGCCCCGACTATTTAGGTAGGCTATGTCTTCATTCTTCACAGTTATGACTTCTAACACAGGAATGTTGTTTGTGAAGGTACTGCATATATGCTAAAATAAGGCAAGCCATCTGTTAAGATCCTAAATACATACCAACATAGGCATGATATCTATTAAGGTACTGAGTATATATTAGAACAAGTTGAATGAACTCCTGTATTTACAGATGATATAACTAAAGCATAAGTATAGAACTCTGTCTTTTGTATTCTTGCAGTAATTCTGTTTAAAGAAGCAGCACCTTGAGTGTGAAAAATTACTGTCACTGATGATGTTCACAATCCTGAGACACTGAGGGCAAGTTTTCAGTCAGGGTTGGGCTACTTAAGGTGCTAGGTATCTGTGTCATCCTGAGACAGATCTGAACACAATCCATGAAATGCAGGATGCTTTCTGATACATAGAGGTAGCTATGGGCCAAGCTCTTTCTCCAAACTAAATTTGTTTGAAATATTTTGGAAGTTGTTAGTTACTGATTTAAACAATCAATAAAATATAAATATATAAAGTATAATAAAATAAATATGAAAATTTTAAAATAATATAAATAAAAATAAGTAATATAAATATAATATAAAATATAATAAAATAAAGTGCTTTTGGATGTGTCATCATTTTAAGGGAGAATCCTAGCAGTGAGGGCAACATACAGCTTTTTGCCCCATTTTGTTTGATATTTTTATACAAAATTAGGAACATATAGCTTATATTTGAATTTTGTTTAAAGAAAATATTCAATAGAGAATTTTTAAAGAAAAATTTAGATGTCTATTCTCATGTATTACTGTGGTATTTGCAGAAGCATTTTTTTCTACTATGAGCAGATACATACTTGAAAAGTGTATCCTTTGTCACTGACAAAAGATATGGAGAGAAAATTTTACCATGGGCATAAAATAACCTTTGGTGATTTCACTTGTGATTATGTCTAAACTGCTAATTTCCAGCTTTCTAGGACAACAGTTCTTATTCCAGGAATATTGTCAGGCTACATGTTTCATGATGTGATTTTTTAATATATTCTCTTAAAATGTCAAAATGTTTAGTGGTTTGAAAAAAATTTAAAGTTATTGTTTATATTAAAATTAAATATTAAATTTAAATAAGGTGAATCTTTCAAATTGCAACTTTATCTTTTTTAATATATGTATATTTTAAATTAGCATTTTACATTGACTTTACTTCTGTTCACTTGGATCCATTTTGTGGACATATTTCTTACATTGGAGATATCTAAAGCATGAATAATAAGGAAAAAAACATTAATTTTCCAATTTTCCCTCTCAAACAGGAAGACAGTGACCCTCCTGTTCATGAAAGTCTCAGCATAGAAAACACATTGTGGGCAAGCACCGTTGTTGCATCAGGTACAAAAAAACATTCTTCACATGTGAATTCTCATAGATAAGAGTATGCACACCAAAAACCTTCTTCAAGATTGCCTGAAATGTATAGGGACCTCCCATTGAGTAGGTATGGAACACTCCTGAGAATCTGGTGAGTTCTGTGCTGTTGGTTACCCATGACGCCTGGAGTAGCTGGAAGGTGGTGATGGCAGTGCAGCCTTCATGCAAAAGCACGAGACTGTTTATCTGGGTCTTGATATGTGTTTCTTGATACAATTCTTGGTGTATCTTAATGAGAAGTGATAAAACAGAATAATTTTAGATTGCTAATTTTAGATGGCTCTTACCCATTTCTCATTTATTTGACAGACAGAAAGAGGAAAGTAGTTGTAGTGACTATGGAGGACAAAACTGTTAGATGAGATCTGACAGGCCAGTAGAAATAGTTCATGTCAGGGCTTAGGGTTGGGGTAAAAATTCTGAATTTTATTTAAGGGAAATTAGAAGATAGTAGAGTCTTTCTAGCATTTGAAAGAGAAGCTACTTAAACAGTTTTGTAAGTAGAGTCTTAAGAATTATATTGAAAATGTAAATAATTCTCTCCTTATGAAAAGTAGTTTGACATTGATGAGGATCCGAAATGAGTTGACATTGATACCAGGAGTGAAGCTCCACAGAGGCAGTTGACATTGACAATGACAGGAAGAAAGGCCAGCAGAAATGTATTGTGTTCGTGGCAGCAACAAGAGCAATGCTCAGCCTAGGGTCTTGTGAGAGGCAAAATGACACTAGAAGCCATAAGTAGGTTGGAATTTTTAAAATTGTCTGTCTGCTCAGCATGGTTCAGTGCAAGCAGCCCTTCTGTCCTACAATACCCCATTCTAATGATGATTTAGTGTGACGATCTATTTTATATTCGGAATGGAGATTCAGCTTAGAACAAAGTGGTAATAGAGCATATCCTTGGGTTGCTTATGGTATGGTGGGAAGATTTAGAAAGTAGTCCAGATAATTTCAGCTACAGTAAGTCCACAGAAAAGTACCAGGTGATGTAAAAATGTGTTAAGACTAAGAACTTTATAGAGACATAGTCTGGGGTAGGGTTCTCTGAAGAGCAGATGTTTAAACTGAATTTTGGGAATCTTGTAGACGTGAACAAAGTGATGTAGATGTCAGGAAGGGTGTGGGGACAGCTGTGTGAAGGTCTAGTACTGAGCGAACACAATACCTTGAAGAAGACTTAGGTGTCAGGGTGCCTGGTCAGTGGGAGGGAAGAAGTAACCACAGCAGGGCATTTCTGTGTGTTCCTATTTGCCTGCGGGCCTGCTGTATGCCAAAGTATACAACAGATCCATAGAGAGGATAGAATGTGAAAGACGGTACACTTTTATCCTAATACTTATTTTTGAAGAAGGATGAGGGCAGATAGGAGAAGCCTAATAGTTGTCAATTATCTGAGGTATTTGATGTTTTTGTTCTTACATGTCCTTTTAGTTACTCAAAATGTAAAAAAAAAAAAAAAGAAGTTCAGACGGTACTTGGTGAAGAGACCTGACAGGTAGGAAGAGCAAGTTCTGGCTCTGGAGACCACAGGAAGAGTTTTCACAGTGCCTAGAGAGAGTAGGCATTGCAACCAGGGACACATACATGGTTGTTTCAAATCACTGTTGCATTTGTATTGTTGACAACCATGGACCATTGAGATCTGTTAGCGTTCACTGAGCTTTGGCCAGACACAGAGCCAGACAGAAGCTGGATAAGGATTTGAGTCCAGGCTTGCCTTTTTAGAAAACCAATGCCCTCAAACTTAGCAGTTTGCATGAAAGTATCTACAATATGGGACATACAATCTTATATTCAGAAATTTAAAACTTTCTGTATTTAGCATGATATTATTATTTTAAATTAAAGATCATTTAAAATATATTAGGAGGTTCTCTTTTTAAAATAAATTTTGTTTAGTGTTCTGTTTTCTTTTTAAACATGTATTAGAACATTAGCACTGATCTCAGTACTACTGATTTGTGGCCTTACTCCTCAAAGAGAGAGAACATGGGCTAAAGGCTTATGAGACAGCCATATAATTTTCTGAACAGTTTTTGTATTCCAACCTTAATAGGACCTTAATAGTCTGGTTGACCTCGGCGAGTATTCTCTCCTAATTGCATACTTTGACAACAGAGTCACTAATTTATGCATCCTAATATATTTGTCATTTCATACCCTTTCTTACTTTCTAAGGCCATGGAGTGTTCAGTGCCAGAGTTGAGAAATTGTTGTAAGCCATCCACTTAGAAAGGTTAACTAAACATGTCTTTAATGTTAGGTTATGTTTAGCTATCCATACAGTACAATCTTTTCCTTTAATTTCAAATCTTTTAAGGCATATTTATCTTTATCATAAAAGGTAATAACTCATGTGAATATTACCAAAATCTATTGCCAGACCACCATGTCCTGAGGAATTCAGAGTAGTTTTTTGTTTTTTGATGCTGGGGATCAAACTCAAGGCATCATATAAACTGGGCAAGTGCTCTACTGAGGAACTACACCCCCATCCACAAGATTACTCTTAAGATAAAGTGAACTTGAGCCTTCTTCCTGTAAGTACAGTCAGATGCACAGGGCAGCGAGTAAGCAAGGGGAGTACAAAGACAACTTCCTGTGCTGCTGTGTCCTGTTGATTCAGAGAACATTGTTTCTTTAAGGTCCTGATACAGAATTGCTAAGAGTGTAGTAGGACAGAGCCCTCAGGGAGGGCAGAAAAAAGTCTGCACAGATTGGGCTTTCCAGGACTGACTGTGGTTGACAGATAAATTGAGAATACACATTTGAAAACTTTTTAGCAATTGTATACTGTTTATTAATGCTCAAGAAACTGGAGTGTATGTTTTCTTGTGCTTTGTTTTTATTTTCTTTTGGATTCATTTTTATTGTTTTGTAAAATTAGAATTCATAATGGAGTTTTCCAAATGAAATCTTTCCCTTTCTATATACAGGACTATTTGATAAACTCTTCTTGCTAGATTCATTAACAGTTAGAATTGAAATGAAAAGAGATCTCTGTCCTGGTAGCAAGATACCTGAAGGAACAATCCCAAAGAATTGCCATGAAGGACAAAAACTGGCCTTGGCGACAGAACACATGGATAATGCAAGAGTATTAGAAATTACCAGGAAGAGAAGCTATAAACTGAGGTCATGGACGCCACACAGAGGTGGATGCTGCTTGTGTGGGCTTGAAAGGTGGACCTCTAAACTGTGTCCGGAGCTTGTTCTTACCCTGATGATGCTATCTGTGGTTTGTAGACCCTTTCCCTAGTTCAGGTCTCATGTGTTCCTCTTTGTGTTTTCAGCTATATAGATTCCACACTTAGGTGCAGTTGTCATGTGTCTTTGTGAGTCTAGTTGTGTGGTATCCATACCTGGGTGCAGGTCTGGTTTGTCACTCCCTGTGGATCTGATCCCAGTGTAGACCTCTTCCCTCCCTCTTGCTTTCCCCCCTCCCTTTTTACCTCTCCTTCTCTCTCTCCCCGTTTCCCTCTCCATGTTGTGTGTGCATGAGCATGTGCGCGCGTGTGTGTGTGTGTGTGTGTGTGTGTGTGTGTGTGTTTGGCCCTGTATAGTCCATACCTGGGTACAGATCTTATATGTCCCTCTTTGTGCCTTCAGCCCTGTGACATCCATGTCTTGGGTGGAAGTCTCAATGTGTCTTTGTCTGTGCCTATAGCTGTGTGGACAACAGACCTGGTTTATGTCTCTTTATTGCTCTGTGTCCACAATCTTGGTATAGTTGTTGACTTCCTGAGGCTCTTCATTGCTTTCTCACTTTGCTCTTGGAACTTGCTTGGTATGTAATAGATGGTGTTCTTACCTTTGCTCTGTGGTGCCTGTTTGCTTCTTTGTGAGGCCCAGCCAAGCATATGAAAGCTTCCTATTAGGGAGCAGTGTGGATCCTGACATTCATGAGGAATGGTGCTAGAAAGTATCTGTCTGTTGTAGTCAGTGCCTGCCTGGTGTCCTTGGTCCTGACAGCCTATTTTTACAGAATCTGACAGGTTCCCATAGTCAGTGAATACTTTGATTGACAGCTCTCTCTGTTTCTTTACATAAAATGTATTTATTTTTTAAATTTTTAAAAATTTTAAATAAGCATTTTTTTGATCAAGCAGTTTAAAGCCATTCAACTGTTATAATGCTATAGGTTTTACATAATTTTTTTCGTGAATCATCTTAAAATGACTTTGAACTCATAAGGATTGATAATACGTAAATTCAGCATATCTCTGTGGTTAAAAGATACCAACTGTGAAAGTGTTACAATATGCTGATCATTTAAAATATTAAGAAGGATAGTCAGTTTGACATGCTGAATTATATTTTGTTATCCTTCAAAGTAAATATAGAAAAAATACCTTTCACCCTACAGTTTACCATGTCAGTATTTTTTTCTTAGTGTTAGAAAAGCTGCTTGCTTATAATAAAACTATGTGAATTAGAAGTTGGTAGGGTTTTGTATGAAATTTTCCCAGTAGTATGTAACATGTAGGTTATGCATACCAACAACTGTCCCACTCAAGTGAAAGTGTGATAGAACTGAAATTTGAAGTAATGCAAATGAGCCTCTTAAGTGACCTTTATGTTTTACTCTAAGAGCTATTCACAGAGCCTGGTCATCTAGCTAATAGTACCTTATGTGTATGCCTCTTGGTTGGGACAGTCAGTATCTGAATCATTTTCTCTTGAATTTTAACTAACTATAGTCATTTTGAAGTATGTAAATGAATCAGGTAAATGTAAATCACCAGCTTTCAAGATTATATACTCATAAATTTTTAAAAATGCTTTCTTTGGTAAAATTGAACTGAGACTTTTATTTAATTGTTAATATTACATCACCATCACTATTAGGGACTCTGTGACATGGTACCTGTTTATTTATTTATTTTTTAGTTGATGGTTTTCATGTATAAACATATCCCTGAATTTATGTCTTTCTCAGATAGAACCTTCCTAAGTTGGAGCCAGGGAGAAGGGAACTTAATTCTAGACTTAAAACATAAAGTTTTAAATTGTTCCATTTAAATATTTACTGGAAGATCTTAAAGCAGCCTATGTATATTATATTGGCACTTCCATTTTCTGATACAAGAGTGTGTCTTGTCTTCTTGCTGTCTCATGTCTCAGTTGGCAAATTGACAACTTTTCCCTTTCCCAAATTCCTTATTTATTTATAAGGCAGGGTTTCACTGCATAGTTCAGCCTGGCCTTGAACTCAGGGTGACCCTCCTACTTCAGCCTCCCTAGTGCTGGGTTTACAGGCATGTGCCACCACACTTGTCTTTCCAGGTTTCTATACACATAAAAGGTTGATCAGTCTTTTAAGCTGTCCTAGTCCATAAACACATAGCCATTGTCTCAAAGAATAGAGATGATTCACACATATTCCTGTACTGATTCTGGCAATTTTAGTAATTAAAATCATAAGACTCAGAAGAGCAACGTATTTAAGCTAATTACAATGAGTACTAATTTTGAGAGAGAATCAAGTGAGGGAATACATATGAAAGCCTTTAGTAAACATTAATAGATTATACAAATATAGCATCAGGAATTTTGTAAAATACTTGCTATGAATGCTGTGTTACTTGTTTTGCCATCTCTCACATTTACTTAGGCTACTGTACATTGTACTGCTAGCTAAAATCCACATTGCTCATGATCTGCCTGGGCTTTTAGGGAAAGAGGTTTTAGTTTGATTTATTATTATGATGGCTTCTTTCTCTGAGGCTTGATCATTCTGTTAATGTTAAAAGATAAATTAATCTTGTAATTTGCTTTGTTGTGTCATTGTGATCATTGAACATTAGTGACACTTTTACATTTTTATTAAGTTAATTTGGCAAAATAGTACCAAAGTATTGATCAGGTCATATTAACATTTTACTTTAGAAGAATCAATGATGGAAGTTTTTTGAAAACTTTTCATGGCATTACATCCTATGTATTTAATATTTTTCTGTATACTAAGTGTAGTCATCTCATCTAGGTAGTTTATGGTAGATAGTAATACATAAAAGGTAGCATTTATATATTTGAGTAACCCTACATGTAATGTATGTGCTGACCGTGCCTTTGGCAAACCGAAGCCTCATGGCCTCCCTGCTAATGCCTAATTTAAAAAGAAAGACATGTAACCTCTGCACACAACCACTCTTCACTTGATCTTAGCCAAAAGGCCGAGAAGCGATACACACAACCACTCTTGAGGGATATTTTAACATCTTCCATCTTTCTGAGCTTACTAGAAAGAAAGCTGTAAGTTATGTGAAATATCACATGCAATTGTCAGTGCCTCTTAAGAAACTAAGAGGTGATTCATACTCACTTTGTGTATTCTGACTTATTTGCTAAATCTCATATGTAAAATTAATGTGACATCAAAGAGTTTTTGTATAATCATTAATTCTGAGGTAGTTGTTAATTTCAAAGATTATAGTCTTTCTCACTGTAATTATGTTTTCCCCTTCAAACTTAAAAAACTTAAGAGTAAAATGAGGGATCTATGGTATATATGTAGGGATTGAACGCATGGCCTTTGTACTGAGGTATATCCCTAGTCTGCCCATTGTTCCATGTGTCCACCTGTCTATTCAGCCACCCATCCATCCATTTATTCATTTATCCATTTATTATTCATTGATTTATTTTTCATCCTTTCATCATTTACTGGAGACAAGGACTTACTAAATTACTAAATTCCCCCAGATGGTCTTGAATTTGCAATCCTCCTACCTCTGCTTTCCTTAGTGCTGGGATTATAGGCTGACAGTCCAGGGATGAGTGATCCTTTGTCATTTTAAGGGTATTTTGATATTCTTTTATATTTAAAAAGTATTATATCTTCCTAGAATATAAAAATCTAAGAGCAGAACTTTGAGAGACACAAATAAAAGGAAGTAAGAGCTTCTAAATGGGAAATCAAAAGATTTTAATGAATCTTCTTGTTTGATTGTATGCACTTGAGATGAAACTTATGGTCTTCATATATAGTGGAGGTGGACTCTTGCTCTGAGAAGCTTGTTCTTCCAGTCTCATGGATTTGGAGGTCTTGTGATATAGCTATCAGTTAAGATCACAGTCAGTATGGAGTCACCACTTCCAGTAGATAATAATGAAAAGCCACTAACTCTTTCAGGAGAAAGGATGTTAGTACATTTTAAATACTACGTGTGAGTAACTTTGTGTTATTTAAAAAATCATTTTCACTTTTTTTAAGTTCATTAAAAGCTCGAGGTTAGACATTTGTTGAACTAGTTAAGGTAAATAGACTGTTGGGTAAATGTATATAAAGCCAAATAATGTAATATATTCTCCATCAAGACAATTAGAAAGTGTTATCTCTTTGCTTTCCTTTGAAGGATTTCTTTAAGGACCACTTTCATGTTTTTGCAGGTACTGTAATAGGTGTTGTCATTTATACTGGAAAAGAAACTCGAAGTGTAATGAACACATCCAATCCAAAAAATAAGGTAGGCTAGATTAAGGAGCAACTGCATTAATGAACTTGCTTTTTCCTTTCAGTAAGAAAATCTCTGTAGTTTTGAATACTCATTTTCACTTCGTTATATGTGACCTGGAAAACGGACTCTCAAAAGTGCTGGTGATTTATATGTTCTCTGTATTTATATAACATTCTCATACTGAAGAATTTTCAGGTGCATCTTCTCCTGGCTTATTAGAGTTGTGTGTGTGTCTTGAATTTGCATTGTTAGCTACATAATTTGACAATGGAATGTAGGTCTCCAACTTCTCATCTTTAACTTATTTTATAGTTTGCATCTTTACGTTGATGGTTTAATTTTAAAGCAAAGAAATCTCTATTAATATTTTGTAATATGTAACTTGATAATGTTACATTGTTAAAGCTGTTTTATTTCTACTTCCAAAGCATATTAATAAAACAAAACAGTGAACAAACAAAAGCTGGGCGTGGTGATGCACACCTGTCATTCCAGCACTTAGGAAGCCAAGGCAGGAGGAGCAACATGAGTTCGAGGCTACCCTTGGCTACATAGAGAGTTCAAGGCCAATTTGGACTATATAACAAGACCCTCAAAAACAAAGAAACAAAAAAGCCCACAAACATATTGAAAATCAGCTTTCAGTCTTAAAGACTGTTTAATTATATGTCTAAAACTGTTACTTACGCAAATGTGTATGTGTTAAGTCATAGTACAGAATTAATGTGAATTGGCAGTAGATTCTGTGTATCGATGATTCAGTTTACATCATGAAGTCACAGTGTGTTCTTATATGTAGGTAATGAAAAGCTCTTCGTGTTACTACTATTTCTTAGATAGAACAGACAATCCTCACATGGATTTATGGTTCACTCTAACTAATAATAAAGGTTGTCTCTTGTAGGACATTTTATCACATAGCTGTAGAAATGAATTCATCCTTCACATTTAGGACAAGATGCATTCTTTTTTCAGCTAAATATTATTGAAAATGTTGCCCTTCAAAAATTAGGCTAGTGTCACTAACCTGTATGTGCTACAGTAGACCAACTCCTCATGTGCTGTACTTTTTGCATGGTCACTGCATGTCCATTGTTGGCAAACCTTTTAAGAGTTTCCAGTGATACAAACAGCCCACTGCAGCACGTGTGCCACAGGTTCACTACTACTGGCATAGGCCCTCACCACAGCCAATCTCATGCATATCTTAAGAGTCTGTGTGTCACATGCATGTGCTTACACACACACACAACTATTGTGCTGCTGTTATTTCGTTAAATAATTATGATAAGGGATGTTCTCTGTAGTTTTATATTGCAACTTTAATTTTAGTATAAAATATACCTGTGACTCTATAATAGTTATAATTTTTAAGATAAGTTACTTAATTATTGACAGACTAGAATAGTGTGTGTATAAGGAAGCATGATGATTTTTTTCTCATGCGAGCAAATAGAAAATTCTAGTTCATGGACAAGTTGAAAGTTTTCTTTCTTGATATTTGGACTTACATTATGATTGTATTTTAGGGTACATTTAATTTTAAGTATTAAGAATCATAAAAGTTATATTGCCATTTATTTTGACCCTTTTAAAAATTCTGCCTTACTCTTCAGCTTATTTCCTGTCATTTTTTTCCTTTGATTCAGTCTCTATTGTGTCACTTTTTTCCCCTATGAATCCTTTGTGTAGTTTTAGCTCACTTTGCTGTTTACATAAGGTCTTGTTTGAGAGGAATTTAAGTAACCTGTTATGACTGTGGTTAAGAATTCTGGCACCGGAGTTACCCTGTCTGAGTTAGAGCTCAGGATTTCCCACAAACTAGCTGTTTGGGCTTTGGGAATGTCTTGGTTACTTTTTTCTCCTTGATGAGACAAAATACCCAACACCCAAAGTGAAGGAAGGAAAGGTTTACTTAGCTTACAGTTTGTGGAGGTTTCAGTCCATACTTGGCTGGTTCTGAGGCAGAGTGGCACATGGCAGAGGGCAAGCGTTCATGGCCGCAGAGCACAGCAAAAAGAGAGGAATGGCTGCAAGCAGCCTACTTTTCTCCCCTACATTGTAAACAGCCTACCCCCACCCAGGGGGTGTGTACCTCTCACACAATCTCCATGCCCTCCTCTTCCACAGGCTCAGGATATATACAAAGTAAGCTCCCTGGCTCCCTGCTGAATCACTCAGCCAAACCTCTAGACTCCCCAAGTTGACACAGTGTATCAACCATAACAGGGAACTTTTGCATCTTAGTTATCCACTTCTATAAAATGCACACAGTATACATATATGATTATTGAGAAGGAGATAATATATGCATTACTTTTAGAGAAGAATTTAGGCTGGGCATGTGGTGCACACCTGTAATCCCAGTACTCTGGAGGCTGAGGCAGGAGGATGCATGCAAGCTTGAGACCAGCCTGGGCTACAAAGTGGTTTGAAGGCCAGCCTACACTGTTTAGTGAGACCCTGTCTCAAAAAAAGAAAAAAGAAAAAGAAAAAAACGGAAAAGAACTTACTATGTAACAAATGCTTCATAGATGTTAGATGTAAGTGTTGTTATTGTTACTGTTGCATAAATTAGATGTTTTCAGTGCCACAACTTTTCAACCCAACCTTTATTTTTTACTTTGAAAGAGGAAAAGAAACAAAATACCAACAACCAAGTCAGAAAAAAAAAACACAAACACAAAAAGAACGATACAGATTTTCAAAACAGGGTGATAGAACGTTAACAATGGTTGTTATATTAAATATTGTTATTTTCAACTAAGTTGCTCAGATTACCATATGTAAGCATGCAAGATTGATTAAACAATTAAAGAATAAAAACATTACAAACGATACAGAGTTTCACTAATGAAGATAGTAAGGAGTCAACAGTGGTTGTTATATTGTATATTATTGTCTTCAAATTAGTTGTTAGATTACCAGATACAATCACGCAAAATGTTCAAAAAAAGAAAGATGTAAACATTAACTGTTCCTTTCAAAAAGCCAGTACATATCAGCAGTATAATTATCCCAGCTATCCTTGTATATCCATAGATATTTTCTTCCTTCCTTCCTTCCTTCCTTCCTTCCTTCCTACCTTCCTTCCATCCATCCATCCATCCTTTCTCTTTCTGTCTTTCTCTCTCTCTCTTTTTTCTTTCTTGTTTTTCTGCTTTCCCTCATCCTGTTTGTTTCTTCCCTGTGCGTTCGTGAGTTCTTTCCCTTCACAACATCATTTGTGTCTTTCAGATATAATTTATCTTTTCATGTTCTTACCCTAAGGAGATAATAAGATGTTTGCACATGTGGGTCTGATTTATTTTACTTACGAGTATGATCTCTAGTTGGATCCATTTACCTATAAAAGCCTTGAGTTTTTTTTTTACTGCTTGAGTAATACTTCATTGTATAAAAATACCACATCGTTTTTATTCATTCCACAGCTGATTTACATTTGTGTTGTTTCCAGAATTTAGCTATGACAAATTGCACTGCTATAAATATGGGTGCACATATATTGTACATATATAATTCCCAGGATTTCTTTTGCTATTCTGTGTCTCTTGTGGTTCCATTTGAATTCTAGGAATGTTTTCTTTAGGTCAATGAGGTATACTAATGGTACTTTAATCGGGGTTGCATTGAATCTGTATGATAATTTTGGGAGTATGGCCATTTTCACAAGCTCAATTCTTCCTACACATGAGCAAGGGATATCTTTCCATTTTCTGAAATTGTTGTCAATCTCTTTCTTCAGAGTACTGTGATTTTCACGGTATATATCTTTTATTTTCTTTGTTAGATTGATACCTAAGTATTTCATTTTTTTGGATTGTATTGTGAAAGTCTGTCTGGTGTTTGTTGTTTGTGTACAGGAATGCTATTGATTTTTGAGTATTGACTTTGCATCCAGCTACGCTTCTGAATTTGGTTATTAAGTGTAGAAGTCTTTCTGTGGAGTTTTGGGGGTCTTCTATGTAGAGTATGATGTCATCTGCGAATAATGATAATTTCACTTTTTGCTTTCCAATTCTTACTCTTTTTATTTCTCTCTCTTGTCTAATGGCTCTGGCTAAGGTTTCCAGATCTGTGTTGAATAGAATTGGTGACAGTGTACATCCTTGTCTTGTTCTTGATTTTAGAGTGAAAGCTTTCCGTTTTTATATATCTAATGCGATGTTGGCTGTTAGTTTGTCATTGGAGGCTTTTATCAGATTGAGTTAAAGATAATTTATTCCTATTTTCTGTATGGTTTTTATCATAAATGGGTGTTGAATTTTGTCAAAACCTTTTCTGCATCTATTGAGATATTCATGTGGTTTTTGTCTTTGGCTCTGCTGATATGATGTATTGCATTTATTGGTTTGCATATATTGAACCATCCTTGCATTCCTGGGATAACTCCAACTTGGTCATAGTATAGAATCTTCTTGATGATTTGCTGCATTCTGTTTGCTAGTATTTTGTTGAGGACTTTTGCATCTGTGTTCATTAGAGAGATTGGCCTGTAGTTTTCTTTTTTGGTTGGTTCTTTCTCTGGTTTTGATGTTAGGGTAATACTTGCCTCCAGGAATGAGTTAGGAAGAATTGATTCCCTTTCTGTTACATTAAAAAGTCTGAGAAGGGTTGGCATTAAATTTTCGCTAAATTTCTGGTAGAATTCAGCTATGAATCCATCAGGACCTGGGCTTCTCTTTGTCGGTACGTTTTTAATTACATTTTTTTATTTCATTGGGTTATTCAGAATTTTTATATCTTCTTGATTCAGCTTTGGTAATTCATACGTATCTCAGAATCTGTCCATTTTTTCTGTGTTTTCCATCTTGGGAGAGTAAGGATTTTCAAAGTAGTATTGATGACCTTCTTAATTTCTATAGGATCTGGGCGGGGTATATAGCTCAGTGGCATAAGCGCCTGCCTGGCAAGTGCAGGGGCCTGAGTTCAATCCCTGGTACCACAAGAAAAAAAAATCTGTAGAAAATTCTATAGGGTTTGTAGTGATTTCACCCTTTTTATTCCTTATGGCATGAATTTGAGTTTTTTTCTTTCCTTTTTATGATAAGATTGGCTAAGGACTTACCAATTTTACTTATTTTTTTCAAAGAACCAACTCTTTGATTCATTAATTTTTTATGTTGTTTTCTTAGTCTCCATTGCATTAAGTTCTACTCTGATATTTAAAATTTACTGCCTTCTGTGGGATTGAGGCTTGGCTTGCTCTTTCTTTTCTAGAAGCTTGAGGTACAGCATAAGATTGTTTTAATTGTGCTTGTTTTGTTTTCCTAATGTGAGAATTCATTGTTATAAATTTCCCCTCTCAGGACTGTTTTCGTTGTGTCCTATGGGTTTTAAGTTGTATCTGCATTTCTGTTTGATTGTATGTTGTTTAATTTCTTCTTTACTTTCATCTGTGACCTTTTGGTTGTTCAGGAGGGTGTTATTTAACTTCCATGTTTTTATGGAGCTTTTATGATTTCTTTTGTCAGTGATTTCCAGTTTCATTGCACTATGGTCATATGATATGCATGGGATAACTTCAGTTCTTTTGCATTTACTTCAGCATGTTCTGTGTGCTAATATATGGCCTATTTTGGAGAAAGACCCATGTGCACCTGAGAAGATTGTGTATTCTGATGTTGTTGGGTAGAACACTCTGTTAAGGTCTACTAAGTCCATTTTTTCACAAATTTGGTTTAGGTCTGTTATATCTTTGCTGATATTTTGCCTAGTTGATCTGTTTCTTTGTGACAATCGAATGTTAAAGTCCCCCATTACAACTGTGTTATTGCTTATTTGATTTTTCATGTTGATTAATACTTGTCTTATATAGTTAGGTGTTCTTGAATTCGGTACATATATTATTATTGTTATCTCTTCTTGCAGTTTTCCCCTAACCAGTATATGGTGACCTTCTTGATCTCTTTTGAGCATTCTTGCTTTGAAGTTCACATTGTCTGCAAAGAGAATAGCTACTCTGCTTTTCCTGTCACATGGAATATTGTTTTCCATCCTTTATCTTTCAGTCTATGAATTTCCTTCTGAGTTAAATGTGTTTCCTGTATACAGCATGTTGTTGGATTTTGTTTCATGATCCATTCTGCCAGTCAGCTTCTTTTGATTGGTGCATTGAGGACATTTACATTGATGGTTATACCTGATATGTATTGGCTTATCTTTATTATGTTATTTTCCTGCTGTTGGTTACCTACTTTTTCCCTGTTTCATTTCTTGCTCTGCCTAGTGATTCTTTTGTATTGTTCTTGAAGTTGTGGTCATATTAATCTCTCTCTAGAATACCTTGCAGTATTCTTTGTAAGGTTGCTGTTCATAAATTTCTTCAGTTGTTCTTTGTCAAGGATGAATCTTATTTCTCCATTAATTTTGAAAGATAGTTTTGCAGTGTACATAAGTATGGGTTGGAATTTGTTTTATTTCACTACCTGAAATACTTCATTCTGCATTCTTCTTGACTTGATGGTTTGTTTTGAGAAATCTGCAATGATTCTGATGGGCTCTCCTTTGTAGGTGATCTGTTTCTTTTATCTAACAGCTTTTAATATTCCATTCTTCTGGTTAATTTTGGGATCTTAATTACTACTTGTCTACGTATAGGTTTATTTTGGTTATGGCTAGTTGGAGTTGTTTATGCCTCACTTTTTTACATGTCAGATTCTTCTCATGCTTGGGAATTTTTCTGGTAATACTTCTGCAAATAGTCTTTTTATGTCATCCATGTTTACTCCTGCTGTTCCATTGACATCTGTCAGTCTGGTTTTGTTTTTCTTTGCCTCATCCTGTAGCTGTTGTTATTTCTTGGTTCCTTGTTATTTTTAAGAGTTCTTTCCTTTTGTGATCACTTGCTCCAATGCTGTTTTCACATTATGAAAGTCTGTCTTCAGTTTGGTTCAAGCAGTTTTGCCAGCTTTCAATGGAATTTTAAATTTTCTTGATATGTGTTTGAATCTTTCATGCATTCTATTTCTTTCCTACATTGTTCATTCAAGGTTTTCTTCATTTTTCTATTCCCCACTTGCCTGCTTAGCTGTCTTCTTTAGATGTGCTGAGCAATTCTTTCATTATTATTCTCATTTCTCTTTTTACCTAAGAGATTACTTCTGATCTGATTTTTTTCTGTGACTTGATGGAGTTGTTTCTTTACTTCAGTTGCTATCATTTCAGAAATTTCAGGTGTGTGACTTCTGAGTTCTATGTCAGTGTCTCCTGGAATTGTCCTGGGTGGGCTGGAGATTCTGAGATTGCATTTTGTTTCTTTGTTTTGACATTTTCAAACCTCTGAGTTTCAGCGGGGCTCAGGGTTGTGTCTGTGATAGTGAATGGGTAGGGTAAGGCTCACCGAGTCCTGTAGTTACCCCAGGCTTGGAGTCACTCCAGCAATGGTGGGTGGAAGTGGGCAAGGGTGGGTCAAAAAGGCTCCCATAGCACACGGGCTCAGGGCCACTCCTGCAGTGTTTGAGGGCAGGGTGTGGCTTACTGAGTTCCCAGAAGTTGTTAGGGGCTCAGTGTCAGTCTCTGGATGATAGGAGAGTGGGGGAACAGCTCACTCCTGAAGCTACCTGGTGCTCAATGCTGCTCCTGCACCAGTGGTGGTGCAGAGCTCAGCTCATACAGATCTCAGAAGTTGTCTGAGGCTTAGCTATGTTTCTGCACTGGTGGGGGCGCAGGGAGCAGCAGCTCATGGTGCCTTCCAAAGCTGTGCCGGGCTCAGCTCCATTTTCATGCTGGTGGGGTGCCGTGCAGTGTATCGAACTTTCCAAAGCTATACAGGGGCTCAGTGTGGCTTCAGCAAAGGTCCAACCATTATTTTTATGTAAGAAATTTCAGCTAGTTTGTGCAAGGCACTGTGCTTTGTGCTGATGTGTCACTTAGAAGTACTCTCATTGGTCACCTTCCCTGTCTTTGTCCTCTCCATCAATCTTCCTTCTTCTCTTTCCCCATCTTTCCTATCTTTAAAAAATAGCCTTTTACATTTTCTTGGTGTTACCAAGGATATCACTGGAGCTGTGGTTTTCCTTTTCTTTTTGTTAACTAACAGAATTGCATTCAAACCTTTACTTTGTTTTTTACCTGCCTCACAGTCTGATATAAAATGTCTCCTTTAGCAACCGGCCCCACTTTGAGACTTAACAGTGTTCCATCCTCTTTTATGCAGAATCATGGCAATGATAGCTGAGGCTTGTGGACCATCTAACATGTAGGGCATGCTTTTCCTAATCTTTCCGTGCATGAAGTTGACCATTCACATGGCAGCCCCCAAAAGTTGTTGGTACAGCAATAGCACTGCAGGGGTTGCAGAAGGAAGTATTTGTTTTGTGAGAGAGAAGACTGATAGTGAGTCTCCTGGGGAAGTGTTTCTTAGGCTTGACTTTTAAACATTTTTGTGAATTAAGGAATAATCTAAAGGAGGAGTGAATGATATAATTTGGTATATGTAAAAAAATTTCTGGTGTTCCATGTTTTACAAGAATAAAATTCAGAATAGGGTTTTGTACATGTTATAATTGGGCAAAAAGTAACAGATTTGGGTTGTGTTTTGCTCTTGATATGTGTTGAATGAAAAAGAATATGGGACAATTGTCCCAAACTACATAGGCAAGACAGATATATTGCTTAATATTTGTGAGATGTTGCTTGCTAAAGACTGTATCTCAGTATTTTTGTGTAACTTAGTACACCAGAAAAAATTTGGACTTATAGTTCAAACAAAAGAGCAAACATTTTAAAGGAAAATCTGAACATTTATGAGTTTCATTGAATTTCTTCAAAGAAACGGATCCCTAACACTCAGTTCCGATAGCTATTTAATTTATCATATCTTAATTGCTATGATAGTTTTAGTGTCATTCTAGAGTTTAGTGGCAATGGAGTATTTTGAGCTGGAAGTATGTATTTCTGTGATTGTCACTACATGTTTACTAGTCAGATGAGGCTATGCCACACTGGGCTAATTTCATGTGTTTCATGTCTGACTCAGGCTGGTGGGTGCTTGCTCATCATGGTCTCTATGGGACCCATCTTGGAAGCATGTTTCCATGAACATAAGGGTAAGAAAATCTGGCAAATTATATACTGACCCTTAAGGCTTCTGCCATTGAGCAGTATAAGTTCATTTCATTGGTGAAAGCAATTAAATGGCTCCAACTATGTTCAGGGTATCAGGGAAGTACAGTCCTGCCCCATGTGCAGAAAGAGAGAGAATTAGAAATAAGCAGCATTGATGAGTCCCTACAATGTGTTAATGAATGGAATTTTTCAGGGCTTTTAGGTAGTATGAAATAGGTCTTCGTATAGTCCAAAGGAACAAGAATGTTCAAGAGGTGCAGTAAAGGAAGAGTAGCTAGGAAAAGAACGTTGAATGAGGTAAGCACTTCAAAATAAAATGGAAAAATACATGAAGGGGAGGGGTATTTTAGCAGGAGGCAACACTAACTGTGTGCTGTGAGCCAGTGATGGCAAACCTTTTAGAGCTTTCAGTGATACAGACTGTGGCACATGTGCCATGGGTTCACTTTGTGAACCATGGCAGTCATTTGATATAAAAAAGAAGATATTACTAGATATAGCAGTTAGGAAAGTATCTGTCATATTAAAACAGATGTGGTGTATTTATTAGAGTAGGTTTCAGATGTAAAGGCAGTCTTAGCCTGGAGGAATCCCAGGGTACCAGAAGGTGTCATCTGACAAGGACTTGGGCCAGGGTTAGGGGGAGGGAAGGCTGGCCATATTTCTAGGAAGGGATCTCACAAAAGTAATGTTTTTTGAAAGGATTTTGTTGATTTTGTTTTTTCTGAAGAGAAAAGTCTGTATCACAATAATAATTCTATTTTCAAAAAAAAGAAGGAAGAAAAATATTTTTTGGAAAAATAAGTGTAATGATCATCCAGTAATAACTTAAACCTGTGATGTTAAGGTACTTAGGACAAAATTACATAATGTTGTATGGCTATCATATGAACTGTGACAAAGCTTCTGTGATACAGGTGTCTAGAAAATACTTGCAGTCAGTCGGTATGCCTCTCCCTTCTCTTCTTTCCATTTCTTGTCCTTTCTTCTTTCTTCTTTCTCTTTATAATTCATTTATTTGTTACCTTCGTCTCTCTATATGTATATGAGATATATATGACATACAGTTTCAAGATAAAAACTGCTGCAAGAAAATCAATGCTGATTTCATGAGAAGTAATTAGTTCTATTAATAATACCATGAAGTAATAACATGGTAAGGGCTTGAAACATTTCCTGAAAAACTGAGGAGGATTGTAATTAACCATATAGGCGCCTAAGTTTAGGTACTTAAGTGCTGTCGGAATCATAAATTTAGAGCCAGTAACAAGCAGAGGGATTTTCTTGGACCCTACACAGTAGGCCCAAAACAAATAGGCCTTGGGTTGGTGTCAGAATATGGTCCAGGAGCACCACAGCTGCATAGGCAGCAAAGGTAGTAAAGGCAATTAAGATGCAGACAGTAACCCACAGGCAGCCTGAGATTGCTGTGGAAGAGGATGAAGCACAGAAGGTACAGTTGGAGGAGGCATGTCTCTCCAAGAATTTTGGAAGCAAAGTAGTTGTTGGTCTATAGCAGTGAAAAGGAGTTGTGGAATGGTAGCACTGGGGGATCCAAGTTACAACGCTGTGAGAACATTACGGAGCTTTCTTGCCTTCTGGTAGAATACATGTTTTGTAGCTACTGTTGCAGCTGAAGGCAGGGTGACTCATTGCACTTGTTGTATTCATCCAGGGTTTCTCTTTTAAGAAGACATGTAACAGTCTTATATTCCTCAATTGTTTATAAACATGTGCAGTATAAATTCAGCTTAATGAATGCAATGCTTCTTGATTTCTTTCCTTAATTCCATGATATAACAGAAAGGTAGACCCTTTCTACAAAGATTTTGCACCCTTTAATTGGCTTCAGTTGCCTCTGTAGATTTGCTTCCACCACTCTGTTCTTCTCCTGCTGCCTTATCGATGCCTGCAGTGTCATTTAACATTATCTTCTATGATAGGTTGCCCTATATCAGGAAATTTGTATCTGGTATCCAGTTACTTTAAAAATAAAGCAAACCTCTGTGGTGATGCATGGCCATATTCCTAGCACTCTGAGAAGCAGAAGCAGGAGTATGCAAGTTGGAGCCCAGCCTGTATACTTTAGTAACATAGTGGAGAACGTGTCAGAAAAAAGAAAAACAAACAAAAAAAAACAGGTAGGGGGTACTGGGCATATTGCTCAGTGAAGAGACCCTGAGTTCAGTCCCTAATACTTCAGTCATTAAGTGAGTCAGTCAGTCAAAATGATCCATATAAGCACTGCCAAATACAATGACTAAATGAATAGATGCTTTCAAGTATTTTCTTTGGGTGACTCTGCACACTGGCAAAGAGCACATGGTAACCATGGCTAACTAGGTCCAAGTAGTGTTATAAGCTCAAAGAGTACCAACCTCTACCACTAGGATGCCACCCTAAGGGCATCCTATCTCCTGTTGGTGAGGCTATTCTGTTGTGCCCTTCTCTCTCCCTGCCTGGAACAACACCAGACCATTCTCCTTCTGTTTTAATGTGCTCAGGTCACTAGGTGCCTTCTTACTCAGGCTGAAGGGTCCTTGAGGGACCAGTGTTTGTGCTTTTTAAAATCCCTCCCAGAGTTGAGCAGATGGATTAGATACTCATCCATTTTCATCACTTGCTACATAAAACATATTTTTGAACATTTTATTCTCCGAAGCTAACACCCCCAAACATCTTGTGACCACTTCTCTCCTTTCTCCCCTCCCCTCTTCCCGTCCCCTCCCTTACCCTCCCCACACCCCTTTGCTCCCCTCTACTTATCCTCCTTACCTCTCTGTCACCCCCTTTCCCTTCTTTCCTTTCCCTATTCTCTGGTTACTTTTTTTAAAAAGGCATTTCAGAAGACCAAAGAGTAGCAGGGCCACTCCAAGACCCAGGCCTGGGCCTTGATGCACCCAACTGTTTTTTCTTTCCTGTGGCTACAGATGCCAATTCATGTCATTGTTAATATACTTTTTTAAAACAATTAAAATAAAGAACTTTACTAAGTTGTGATTCTGACCATCACCCAGCTCCAGTTGGCTGGAACATAAAGCACAATCCTGGGTTGGCAGGTTGAGCATCACGTCTCCTCATACTGGTCCTATTGTCTGCAACAAGACCTGAAAATATAAACCCTTAGGTTCCCCGGACTTCTGAGTCAGAAACCCTGAGGGTGTAGCCACCTCTGGGGATTCTGATGCTCACTAGAGCATCAGAATCTCTGCCCTGGGGCCTATAATATTGGATGAAAAATAATTCCTGTATAAATTCATTGAAATATAACTAAATTCTGTGAATGACAAATGTCTCACCTTGATTTTTTTTTATTTGTTCTTGAAATTAGTTACTGAATTCTAACTTGATAATTTTATATTACTGCAAAGTACAGCTTTCTGCCTAATTCAAGAGCTTATTAGAACTTTTTAAATTAGCATGTTTTGTCCATACCTAGATTAAGAATAAACCTTACAGTTTTGTCGGAGGAAAATTCTAAGATAAAAATAAATTCCTAAAGCTTACGAATGATATTTTTCCTCATAGTATTTCCTGAAGAGATGAGCTCCTTTCACTATTAGATTTTTGATTTAAAACTTTGAACAAATAAAAAGTTCTTATTACTAAGGAATTTTATAATGATACTTGGTGAACGTTTAAATTACAAGGACTGCAACTTGAGTAATGGACTGCTCTATAAAACAACAGCCTTAGATATATTTAAAAAGATGATACTTGATTACATTTAAGAGGGAAATATTCTTACAGGAGGTTAGGAAAAATCAATTGTGACATGTTGCCATTTTCACGCCATTCATAATAATAAGTTGCTCAGAGCAAGAACATCAAGGATGAAATGATAATACAAATTGCTCCCAGCAGTTATTGTAATCCCTTGGGTATATTGATTTGTGTTTCTAATAAAAAGATGCTTTCAAATGTCTCATTGACAGTGAGACAGGTGACATGTGCCATTAGGTGAATTAGAGCCTCCTCTTATTATCTGGGTTGTGGCAAAGGCATTTTCACATAATAGAACAAAATAGAACCGGCTGTGGTTTTCTTTTTGCATTGAAATACCAAGGCAGTTTTGGAGAATAGCTTTCTTATTTTCAAAAGGCAATTTATTAACGTTTTCAAAGTTCCATTGATTTGTGGTAAAATATTGCAATCGAATTACTTCTTTCTTTTGGTTGCATATAATCGTAGTACCCCTTCATTTTTGTAATAGTTTCCTTCTTGTGTAATAAAATATTTTCAGATTTAAATGCTTGTTTAAAAATGTGCTTGTGTGCTTTACAAAGGAGCTGCATCTTATAGAATATCGTATTACAGTCAATCTGCACAGAAAAAAAGACTTGCAATGCCTTTTGTGGATGATTATTATTAATATTAACAAATCATAGTATTTCAAAGCTTCATCGGGAAAGGATGTTGACCAAAAAACAAACCTACCCTGAAGTGCTCCAGTAGCATACAGACATTATGGCTCTTTGGGTTATGCCAGTGCTCACACTGCCTTCGCCTGTGTGACCCTCACACTGTGGCATTACAGCTGCACACAATTAAAAGTCTTGAACACAAGTAAACTTATAATTTAGGAAACCAGTAAAGAAGCAAAATGTTAATGTTGGTAGAGCAACCTTAATGATACATCTGGAACATACTGCCCTGCAAGTATATAGGAGATATGTAAACTAGAATATTTGGGTTTTGACTCTTAACTTCTTTTAACATAAATTTGATTATAAAGCAAGTGCTTTAAGTAGTAAATGCAAGCGTATTAATTACTTAAAAAAATAATGCTTTGTTTCACTGGAACAGCTTTATTCTATATAACAGTCTTGAAAAGGGGTACTATTTATGTGTTGCATGTTAGGTAAGAATATATTTATTAGTGCTTTCTCATCTGTAATCACCACAGCTGAATTCTTTGTAATCCAAATTCTAAACAAGCAGGTAAGCACTTTTATAATTGTCTTTATTTGTTGAACCCCTTCATTTCTTACCCAAAAGCCATGAAATCTATTTAAAACTTGTGGAAATTGTGATAGTGACTGGTTTGTAACAGCACATCCTGTGATACTTTGCAATTCTTCTGCCAGATTATTTAGAGGCACTTCTGATGATACTTCTGATAGTTTGAAATGTCTTATGTGGAAAAAGACCAACTGGGGTGAACCTTGTATAGGCTAGATGAAGTAAGCAGTGGTAGGGCAACTGTTTTGTTAGTGAAGACACAAGAATAAGAAAATGGCTTTTCCCGTTATTTGGAAATTCTCAGAGTAAATACTGCCTGGGAAGATTTCCATGAGCCAGCAGAACCCTGTCTTTTAAAGATGTACTCAATTATTACATAAGTTCAGCCCTTCCTTAAACAATACTTACCATTAGTAGAACTTTATTATGGATAGTTTTAAGCCAAAAGTCAGCTAGAAGGAAGAATCTCATGGGTTTTTCTCATTGTTCCCTCCCAAGGTCCACTGGGATGAATCTCAGGTGAGTGTGTGGCCCTCTCTTCCCCACCCCTATTGCCACCCCTATTAAGACAGAGAAGAAAGGCGTCCTCTATCCTTCAGACACACACACACACATTACTTGGCCTGATGGAGCACTTGTCCTTGGTGAACTACTAAGGGAGTGGGAGGCCACAGTTAAGTACTGCCTTTTCCCTGGGTCCCTGTACCTGCAACTGGTATGGAGGACCTTCTATACAACATGACAGTAGCGTAGAGTGTTAACATCCTAGGCAGTAAAATTCATGACATGAGGAGCCGGTTCATCTTGGCCACCATATTGTTTTAAGCCTCTGGTATAGACATATACCACCTCATAGCTGCCGCATGTAGTGAATGATTATTTTTCTTATGAAATATTTCTTTTGTTGTTATTGTTTCCCCTTCCATGGTTACCTTCTTCTAAGCAATAATTTTTAAAAACATTCTTTGGGATCAGATTTAATACATATGGCCTAAACAATCATTTTTATACATCTGAAGGTATATCCTGGATTTGACTATTTTGTTTGACTTCATTAATGTTAGAGTCTGTTTCAAAGCTACTAGTTAAAGCACATTTGTGGTGACCTTAGCATTCAACCAGATAGGCTTCTTCCCTGTCAGTCAGCACTGTCAGCTAATAATGACCTGTGCCAAACTTTGTATCGTATGACTTTTGAGTTTTTCCAATAAAGTGAGGTATTTGCCATCTGAAATTTCCCTTTTAGGGTGGTTATTCATATCAAACATTTTGACAGGCTTATTTAAGATGCTTAGTACCATCAAAATTGAAACTTTTTTTGAGATGTTGACATTAGAATAAAATTTTAATGTCATTAATGACTAGAACACAAAAACTATTGTGGGATAAATTGCTACATCAGACATGTCTTTTTGAACTACAGGATACATTTGGGTTGGTGTAGCTGTATATTTCTTATCAGAACTTTCAGGAGGCCGTAGGCAAATTTAAATAACCTCAAAGTATATTAGCAAAGATTAAGTCTCCTGTTCCAGTAAGTGGAACCTTCCAGTTGAAATTTCAATAAAAAGTAGTCTAATATTTTAAAAACTGTAGTGTCCACCTGGCACTGTGGAAAGAGGTTTGGAGTCAGGCTGATTGAATTAGAGCCTGGTCCCAGCATATCTCAGCTAGCCTCAGTATCTGCCTAGGATTGACCTCACTAGTAGACTAATTGTGTAGCTGAGATTATTAAAATGTGATATTTTTAAGGAACTTGGTCTGATATCTGGCATTGTAGATGCTCAAAACCTGCTAGATGTTTCATTGATATTTAGCGTACCATCTTGTGGTATCACGTTTGAACTTGGTTCTGGCATGGAGGGAAGCAGGAGGGTGGGCTTGCTAAATCAGCAGACTAAGCAAGTGGCCTGTGCAATTGGTTCACTGGAGTTTCTATTCAGATGAGGCCATGACAGAGAGGCTCCTTCAGGAGATCACTGCCTGTCATGCTGATAACCACAGTGAAGATTTGCTGAACTCTGATTGCTGTTCACCTGGGGTACCTGGTTCTCACCATTCTCAGTCTGGCTACACTGCACTTGAAGAAGTACCTAGTACTGTGTGTGTTTCCTCTGCAGAGGCACTCTAGACCCTTGCCTGGGACCACCTATCTGTTTGTCCTCCATGCCTGCTTCTCTGTAAAAGTAAAATCAATAATTAACATCCAGTCAAATGTACATGCCAGCCCCTCCAAACCCCATGGGGCTTCCTCTTGTATGTCACCACTGTGAGAACCTTCTTGAACCTATTTCTTGCCACAGTCCTGGGATGGCAGACTGTCCTCAGTTTCTCCCTAATAACCGTCTTCCTGTGGTAGCATGAGTTATATAGTCTCATCTATACCCATCAACTCCCTACCTCTCAGCAGCCTTGACCAAAATCACAGTACATAAATTTAGCTGTCACCTCTCAAACAGTGAAACAACTGCTGCCTCAGAGACTGTCCCTACCACTCTTCCAGTTTGTTCTTGACATTACATCCAGAGTCACAGTTACAAAATATGGATGTGGTATGGGTATTTTCCTACCTAAAATTGTTCAAAAGATTACCATGTCTCCTATGGATAAGAGTAGCATCTTCACTACCCTTCCTTTGTACATATGTCATGGGCTGCTTTTCTCCTTTCTCTTTCTGCTTCACTGTGAGGCCTGGGCAACCCTTTGGAGGAGCCTGCAGAGCAGCCTGTTTGCTCAAAGTTGATAGGGCCATATAACCACACATCCCTGTGTGACTGGTTGTCAGTCCACCCATTCTACTTGTGTTAGCTTCTTGAGTAAGAGAACTGTGTTCTTGATGTTTCTGATTCTCTCCAGGGAAGGTAGTTGCCCAGAAAATGGCTGGTTGAAGACATACAGCAATCTTTGACAACCGCTAGACTTTTTGTCTCTGTCTTCCACAAGGTTTTAAACCCCTGGAGCAATGCCTTGCTTAGTGCACACGCTTCACATAGTGGATGTTGGAGAGCTGAACATGGAGCTAAAAGAAGATAGAAAAGTGATTTGTATGCAAATGATGTATAGTTTGTATGGAGGAGATGAGTTTATCTTTAATAAAAATTAAAATACCATGCAGAATGATAGTAAGTGCTCTGATACTAAAAAGAATGGGACAAGGTACAAAAGATATTGGACACCTAGGGAACACTGTTGTGTTCCACATAGTGTACCAGGCACTGCCTGAATTATTGTATGTGGCTTATTTTTTTTTTAACGGAATTTTATCCATTACTTACATTGATTGTTGCTCATATTACCTTCTTTTTGGCTAGTGGGAGCCCCTTTATACTGGCTCTGTATCCCATTATAATGAACCCATTGTTCTGAGTATGTTTTGTTCTTTTTTTCCCAAAAAAATGATGTACCAGACTTCCTCTATGCTTTCTTTGCCTCACCTTTGGGATCATGAATTCCTATCTGCAAAGAATGAAGTGAGGTTTTGGGAACTGGGTGTGCCATTGCTGTTGAGAAGTGCTGCTTCCAAGCTCTTAGAGCAGACTGAGGAGTCATATGGTGGACAGGTAGATAGGTAAGTGTATTGACAGGCATGTAAGCTTACACACTTAAGTCTATATGTATACTGAACATTGTACCAGTTAATCTTGTCAACTTGACTGGATCACAAGACCCTGGAGAGATGAGTGGATCATGGGCGCACTATACTCATCAGTTAATTAATCCACTTATACTCTCAGCTGTGTTTGTTGTTAGAGGACGTGATGGGTCCCTGAAGTTGTACATTTGGAGGGTATCTTTCTTGCTGGTGCTCTTCCCCTGTGCACTGCTTCCTGAACATCATGAATGAGCAGATTAGCCAGCTGACCATAGACTGAAATTTCTGAAACCATGAGCCAAACAAATCTCCCTTTATGTTGTGTGTGTCAGGTATATTTTTCCAACAATGGGAAGGCTGACCAATGCAAACCATGAATCTAGACAAACTTAACAGTTCCAAGTTTATAGCTCTCCTTCTTGTTTTCTCTCTCCAGTTCCCTTTCCTGACTGTGAGAAACTTGTCTACAGTTGTCTGTAGTGTTTTCACTCATTTGAGCAACCCCTTCACTGTAACTATCCTGTATCCCTATTTATTCCATTTGACCGCCATCATCCTGCATCAGCTCACCCTTTCCTGTTTTTCTTCCTCAATTAATTAGATGAGTCACAGAACATATGTTAGAAACTTTTTAAGTCATCACCTCTAGAGAGAGCCTTATTAGGTAAGTTTGGAACAATACTTGTTTTCAGCTGAGGTAAGAGGCAGTTTGATTTTTAATAAAAGCAAATTCTCTTCTAGTGTTAAGTATTACACTTTGCTTGTTGAATACTGTTCTTTGCACATCTATGCAGACTATTGTGCCAGTCTGAAAGGTTGAACATATTATGTAGAGATCCTTCATCTTTCTGTTAAACCGCCCCCCCCCGTAAATATGAGTGCTGAAACAAAATCTTAAATGTGGATTTTCGTCTGCCCCCACCACTACCATCAAATGATTTTCATCATAAACCCAAATGGAGAAACAGCTGGCACCTTTCCTTTCTGTATCTGTTCTCTATTAGACAAAGTAAGAATTACTTAAGGTGATTGCCTGTTGCATCTGTCATTGGTTGGGGATTAGAAACTAGCACTGTCTTTAAACAGATTCTAGTTCAAAAGAGGTAATGCATTGTAGATAACATTTGTCTTTTGCCTCTTTCCCTGTATTTTTCATGTGGTAAACCCTAAATAAACAATGCCATATTTTAGGTATAAATTGCTGTGCTGACGTCAAATATATAGTGTTTCATAAGTCCATTTTCTAGATTGAGTAACTTCAAGGTTAATGGATAAATTTAAGAATGTAGGCCTAAAGCTGGGCATGGTGGCACACACTTGTCATCACAGCACTATGAAGCTGAGGCAAGGAGGATTGTTGCAAGTTTAAGGCCAGCCTAGTCTACATAGACTAGCCTGGAGTGCATAGTGTGACCCTGTCTTAGTAACCACCCCCTTCTGTCTCCTCCATAAAAGCTAGACCTAGCTAGGCCTCAAATCAGATAGCCAGATTTCTGTTGATTCTGTTATTGGTGTTGATGTGAATTTTACTGTTTTCCATTGCAGTAATGTTGATAGCTCATACCAACTATGTGTAGAGTCATGTAATTGCCTAACTGCAGCAGGGACACTTTCTCACCAACACAGAGTAAAGACAGGAAATTAGAAATGGAAAAAGCACAAGTATAACATAACTACACAATGTTCATTAACCTGTGGAAATGAGCAAGTTGTATATGATACAATTTAGGGAGAGATTTGTTTTGTTTTAGTTGAATATTTAGTCATTCAAGCAACAATTTTCTTAAGTTAAAGTCAATAATTTGTTTTGTTACTGCAATTACAAAAATTGTTTCGTAGCCTTAAGATATAGACATGGTCTGAAACACACAATATAGAAAACAGAATTTTCATAATGGATCAATTTAATATGTTTTTAATTCCAAACAATATAAAGAAAAATGACTACACTGAGATTTATTTGTGGTCTCAGATGATGCATTTGCCCTGGCTGTCCTTCACATGAAGGCAGAGAAAAAGATGGCTTCTCACGTCTTTCGGCAGGCAGAGTTGCTCTGCAGGCAGATTGGGTCACTCACTATTCATTGTTTTTGGATATCAGAAGAAAATCACGCTGCAAGTTCCCTCATCTTGCTTTGTTTTGGTTGATACTGGGATTAAACCTAGGCCTTCAGAATAAGCTATATCCTTGGCCCTTTTTATTTTGAGGTAGGGTATCACTAACTCACCAAGTTGAACAGAGTGGTCTTAAACTTGCAATCCTCCTGCCTCTATCTCCCAGAATGCTGCGATTATCAGTGTGTGCCCCCACGCGTGGCTTCTTTGCATTTTTAAATCACTAGTCAGCTTTCTTCCAAGATATGTTGTTAAGCTTGGCTTTTGCAAAAAGAATTGTAGGAGTTTTAAAGATGATTTACTGATAATCATTCACTGAAACAAACAAATGAATTCCTCATATATTTTAAGTATCTGTGTTATTTTTTGTTACTTGCATAATTCCATTTATAGGTAGGTTGTAATTACATGTGCTGTTTTTGTTTTAAAGCGGAGTTCAAAATATTATAGAAAAGGACTCAGGATCTGATTATAGTTGTAAAGTTTATAAATTTATATTGCTTAGGACAAACCTAGCTATATATAAATTTTAGGAGTGAATAAGTAATTCCCCTCCATGCAATATAAATGTGTGTTCATTTGCTCTTTTATTAATGCTATAATACTAATTTTTCTAAGAAAAATGGAGTTCTTGTCCATCTTTTTCTTGCCCTTAGAAGATGGGAGCCTTTACTTGCTTCAGTTCAGCCTTTTTCTACTCTTATTTGATCTAAGTTCTCAGTTCTAGTTTTTGTATACAGGTCAAACTATTTGCCATTGTTACCAAAGTTTATTTCATCTCCTTATAATCTTTCTATATTAATTTATTATATTAAAATGTATTTGTGATAAGCTGTGTTTTATACTAGCTGTTCTGGCTTGTGTCTAGATGTACCGCCAAAGCTTTATGCAATCATAGATGGGGCTTTTTCAGAGGTTGCTGGATCTTCAATGTGTGACACCAGGATTGATTCATGATGTAATGCTGAGGGTGTGAGTGTATTCCTATGTATTCTGGATAAGATATAAGGGAGAGAAAGAGCTGTCATTGTCTCATGCTTGCTTTGTTACCTTCTACCCACTGTGAACTGTTTCTCCTCTGCCCTGCCAGCTTTCCTTGGAACTAGCCAGTCATAGACTGAAAATCTCTACTAACTTTGAATTAAGTATTCCTTTTCCCTTCTAAGTTTGGGTATCAAATATTTTGTCTCAGCAACAAAGATAGAATTTGGTACCAGAGGAGTGGGGTCATTGCTGTGACTGCATCTGACCATGTGCTTCTGTACAGGACTCCCATGCTGCAGTTTTTGCATGTGACTCTGGGAGATGAGCAGCTCCCCAGGAGGGCCATAGCCCTTGGAGGCTACATGTATTTTCAGGCTTAACAGCACAATACAGCCTTCTGAAGTCCTCAGCTGGCTCCAGATTCTCACAAAAATGCTGTGTGCTTTGTGCTACAGGGGCAGGGCAGCATGTGGTGGGGATGACAACACCAGTAGCTAGTGTCACATGGATCAGCAATGAGCATCAGAGGTGGCCTCCTCTTCCTTAGAAACCATAAAGTTCTCCTTTACACCCTTCTAGAATTTAAATATGGGGTGGAGAGGCAGAGACACAAAGGCCTGAATGTGAATTAATGTAAATCTGAAATACTGGGCTGGAGGTACAGCTCAGTGGGCTAAGTGCTTGCCGCTGAGCACTAGGGCCCTGAGTTCGATCCCGGTCCTGGAAAAAAAAAAAAAATCTGAAATACTAATTAGTGATTTTAATGAGTTAACTAGGATATGGCCAGGTTAAATCACTGGGGTATGTGCTTACCACAGAAGTTGTGTGAAAATAGCCTGGCCCAGGGTACTTCTATACAGCTCCCAAAGTGAAAGCACCATCAGAGGCTTTAGACTGCAGCAAAAGAGGCAGAAGTACAAGGTAAACAGAGTTGCAAGGGGAGCAATCACAAATGTGTCAGATCTTGGAATCTGATAGCAGATCTTACATGTAATAAATATATGTGGGTCTGGCCCTTTGGAAAGGCTTGATGATCTTACACTAGCAGAACTTTGAGGAAACAAAGGCAGAAATAACATGGGGAGATGAAGGAGTGAGAGATGAACAAGTGTTCTGAGGCTTGGGCCTGGGAAGAAAATGTCATGTTTATAGCCCATGGTAATATCCAGAACAAGGTAGGAGAATGCAGAAAGACAAAGGTGATAGCTAATGGAACAAAATCCTGGAGAAAATCAGAGTGGTCTCCAGCATAGGGGGAGCAGGTAAGGGATACAATGTTTAGGAGACAGGAAAGGAAAGACATGAAAAACTGCAAAAAGGATTCAAGTGAGATATCACAGTCTTTACAAGAAATAGGAAACCCATTTGTTTGTCATAGTGAAATTAGGGGGTCCTCCCTTAGGCTTTGAAAAAACTCTTGGAAATCTGGAGGGGAGCAGGCTGGTTAAAAAAAAAAATTGAAAAGATGAATGTAGTTGTGGAGGCCCTGGCAGAGGCTGGACACTCAGTTCTTAGAATTGCTATGTGAGAGTCTCTAGTCAAGTTTTGTTATTCAGATGTAGAAATAGTAATTTCAATTTTGGATTTTGCCATAAGGGTTTATGTGAAGTGAATTAGAATATGTTCTACTGCAGTGACATTGACCCTGCGATGTGTCACAGTAGGTACAATGAGTGGCTCCTGTTATGTGATTTTGGGGCTGAGCCTCTTGCTCTGTGGTGCAGCATCACTGTCGTCTGCTTCTAGAGGGAAGGAGTGAGAGTGTGGTGGCATTACCACTTTCATTCATCTTCACCTCTGGTATTAAAGGACCTTGGAAGATGCCATGTCTGTCTTTACATCAGAAAAAACTGTGCAAATAAAAGTTCACTGACAGTTTTGAAACTTACCAGAAACTTAGGTTGGGGCAGCCAGCCTCCCAAAGTCTAGAGAGATTTGGGGGCATCTAGAGTAACAGTTGAGGTCTACTTACCTGGAACTGTAGCTGCTGAAGCCATGAACTTGTAGGAAACACTAAGTAGTTAATGAGATTGAGACTTCAGGAGGCTTAGTCTCAAGAAGTAGGGACGTACTGTGTGACTTTACCTGGAGGAACATACTAGGCTCAAGATGAAGCGCCAGGAAAGATCCCTTGTTTACTTTGAAAGGGGGATTGGGAAGAGTGAGCCCCATCCTCCATGCAAAGGCTCACTATACGTGTGAGAAGGTCCTACAGAGCTTCCCACCCAGCAAGGGCATCTTTACCACTCCTACCTCCTCTAGGCTTCAGTCTCAACTCATAGGGGAGGGGGCTGTAGGGGAAGGGTTAGTTGTAAAGGGCACAGCATCATTTAAAAGTTCAGTTTTAATAAAATTACAGAATGTTTCATCTCCCATACCTTGCTTGCACTCTAGGAGGGCTCCAGTGCAAATGGTAATGTGGATTGTGGCCAGAGGAACAGCAAGATACAGATAATGCCTGAGGAGGAATATTTAGGCCAGACCAAAACATGGAGACAGGAGGAACTAGCAACCACTGTCTCCTGTAGCTGAGATAAACATTAAACACATTCTTGCTCTTGGCCAAATTAGCATAAAACACTCATGCTAAAGCCTCATTTGCTTCAGTTCCTATTATCTGATACACACATCCAGCTTTAAATAGATACACTTAAAAACAGGAAAAAACAGCTTCAAGCAACAAGGCAAGCATCAGATTCATATAGCACACAGTTCTGAAAAATCAAACAGGGAATTTAAAACAGCTATAACTGACATGTTAAGGGTTCTAATAGAAAAAAGTAGACAACATGCAAAAAACAGATAAATAGAGATAGAAACTCTAGGAAAGAATGAAAGGGAGATGCTATAAATTAGAATCACTGTAATGGAAATGAAGAACACTCTTTTGGGCTCATTGGTAGGTAATAGGCTAGATGTGGCTAATGAGTGTCAGTGAGCTTGAAGATATATCAATAAAAATGTCACAAACTAAAATGCAAAAGGAGAACAAAAAAGAAACAACATCCAGGAAATGTGGAATAATTTGCAAAGGTATATACACAGGGGAATACAAGAAAGAGACAAAGGAACAGAAGAGGTACTTAAATAATCTGAGAGCTTTCCAAGATTAATGATAAGACACTAAACCACAGATAAGGAAGTTCAACAGCAGTCCAGAGAAGTACAAGAAAATTACATCCAGACGTATAGTTTTCATGTTGCAGAAAATCAGAATCAAAGAAAGAATCTTGATTGAAGCCAGAGAAAGTGAAAGGTATGTGACACTTTCTATTTTAGCATTACTCCTACTTGAGGAGTGGAGGCTGGAATACCATGGCCCACTGCTGTGCAAGAAGCAGAGGAGAGAGTAAGGAGTAGAAGGGATAGGGCCTAAGGGAATTGTGAGCTCCTGCGGAGAAAGGTGTTGAGATTGTCTTGGAATGGGATGAGCAAAGGGGGAAAGAGTAGAAGGGCATAGGTCACATCTGATCAGACAGGGCTTGAAAGGCAGATCAGGGATATGCAAAGGCTTCTTATCCAGACAACTTGTTTAGCAACATGCAGCACTCTATGTCTGAGCTGTCATACCCTGCCACCCCAAATACAGAAGTTAAAGGGCATGTCTTTAAAAATATGTATGAAAGTTAAAACTTCCATAACCTCAGGACTTAACATACTGTAGTAAGTTAAAATTTACAGAATTAAGTTCTCTCAGCCTGTCTGCTTTCCAATCCCACTTGCTGAGAAAGTCATAATACCTACACACACACACACCCTAGACCTCTTATTTTATTTGCCATATTAAACGTGGCTCATTGCAATTATATAATTGAAATTCTTTCCCACCTTAATCTTCTGTACACACTGTCATTATACTGTCCACTGAAATGGGGTGTGCTTGCTTGCCTTAGTTTCTGCCCTGGCCTGTGCAGCTTAGACCATGTAATAGACTCATTAGTTCATGATCACAACTGAAAATATTGAGCTTATGTGTAAGAGTTTCTAGGTTTAGCTTCTATAAACATGTTTTACTTTATAACCATATATGTATCAGTCCATCAGTCTCTCACTTTGTGAAATTTCAGAAATGTTCTTTAGCAGCTTTTAAATAATCAAGTCCAGTTTTTCTCCCATTTAGCTTTCCTGCAAAATAAAGTTTCTCCACATGTCCTATGACTAGGACTTTATCTTAACCATTGTGTGTATTAAGCTTTCCTTCAACTATGACAGTTTCTTGTAGTGCTTGAATTTTGCTTGAGAATAAGCATAATTTTCCCTTTCTATTATACTTACGTCCATTTTATGTTGCCTATTGACTTAACACAAAATGTAAAAAGCATACAGCTCAGTTATCACATGATGACTAACTCAGGATGTATCATACTGTCCAAAGTTAGTACTTCATGAGCCCTCCTTCACTGAGGAAACCACCATTTTCCTCTCAGATGTACCCATTATTTTGATGTGATTTTGAAGTTTACAAAAATGGAATTAAGGCTGGGTGTGGTGGTGCACACCTGTAATCCAAGCAACCAAGAGGCTGAAACAAAAAAGGAATTAAACAGTATGTATTCTTTTGTGTTTGACTTCTTTTGTGTATGATAACGTGACACATGAGATTCATTCCTATTATTACATGTCCATTGTATAAGTAAATTATGACTAGGAGAAGACTGATCAGTGGATCATTGGATTCTTCTGAATCTTTTGCTGTTAGCAGTTGCTCTGCTCTGAACATCTATGTGCATGTCCCTTGGTGCATGCATTTCTGGGAGTGAAATTGTTGTGACATGTCTGTACTCTTTTACCAGGAATCTAATCTTCTGAAGTGATTATACCAGTGTTTGCTCTTACCCACTACAGAAGAGCTCTGTTTCTCATATGACTTTGTCTATACCTGTATTATCTATTTCATTTGGTTTTACTTGAGCATTTCAGGGTGTGTATAGTGATATGTTCCTGTGGTTTTAGTTTCTATTTCCAGATGTAATGATGTGGAGCCTCCTTTTGTATTAATGGAACATGATTGTTAGGTATCTTGGCTTGAGAGTGAGCTGTATTGTGTTTTTTTTTTTTTCTTTCTCTGTGGATTGTTAATCTTTTTCTTACTGTTTTTTGGGAGCTTTTGTACATCTGGCTGTGAGTACTTTGTTGGCTATGTGTACTGTTTTCTCGCATTCAGTTGATTCTCTTCTCATCATGGTGTTCTTAGTTCTAATGTGATCCAATTACCAATCTTTTTTTAGAGTTTAAGAAATTTTTCTCTTCAGGTTATGAAGATATTCCTGCTTAGCTTAGTTATCTGCTGAAGTTTCAGTGTTTACCTCTCTGGGAGAGATTGCTGATCATCTCACATTGTTTTTTTTCTGTATGATGTTTGCAAGAACCAAGCTTCCATCCTTCCCCTTGTAGGTACCCTGTTGGTCCATAACTGCTGTTGAGAGATGTCCTTTGCAAGTCTTACATTCATTTGTGATGGGGGTGCCTCTGGGCTCTCTTCTTGGATTGGTTCCGTGCTAATATTTATTACTGTGGGTAGTTTGATTGGGATTGCACTTAATCTCTATTGAGCCTGGAGATTTTTTTTTCTTTTTCTTTTTTCTTTTTTTATTTTTAAAAAAATAAAAGTACAAAAACATATTAACAGACATCAATTAGCATAAAAAATAGTACAATCACAACTAATCTATAGACAAGGTGACATGGTCTCAACAGTGGTTATTGCTTTATCCATTGATATCTTCGAAGTGTAAATATATGAACCCTTATACAGACATGCAAAATTAGTCAGACAATCCTCTCAACAACAGAAAAAACACAAAAACCAAAAATCCAAAGACAAAAAACAAAACAGGCAAACAACAACAATAACAACAACAACAAAAAACCACCAATAGTTGCTGCTTTGCATATTGATATCTTCGAAGTGTGTGTTCAGGATAACACATACAGACATACAAGATTGATCAAATAAGCCGTCATCGATTATTCCTTAGCATTAAGTGATATAATACAATAGTAGAACCATGTTAGCCCTCCTGCATATATGTATATTCATATATACATACATACATTTTTGTCTCTTTTCTCCTTTCCCTTGTCCCATCTGTTCTTTGTTTTAGAACAGATTTCCTTCATGTCTTTTAGTTTATATTCCCACGCTCGGGTTCCTACACCAGTGATACAATACGTTGCCTGCACATGTATCGCTGATTTATTTCACTTATGAGTATGGACTCCAGTTTCGACCACTTGCCTACAAATTCCCCAAAACTGTCTTTCTTTATAGCTGAATAATATTCCATTATATAAAAATGTCACAGTTTCTTAATCCAGTCTTCTGTGGATGGGCACTTGGGTTGCTTCCACATTTTAGCTATTACAAATTGTGCTGCTATAAACATGGGTGCACATATATCAGAATGATATGATGTTTTCAGATCTTCTGGGAAAATACCCAGGAGAGGAATAGCTGGTTTGAATGGAACCTCTAGACCTAGTTTGCGGAGAAATCTCCAAACGGCTCTCCACAGTGGTTGCACCAGTCTGCATTCCCACCAGCAGTATAATAGAGTCCCTATTTCTCCACAGCCTCGCCAGCATCTGTTATTGGATGACCTTTTCATACTGGCCAGTCTTACTGGGGTGAGATGAAATCTCGATGTTGTTTTTATTTGCATTTCTCGAATGACTAAGGATGTGGAACATTTTCTCATATATTTATTTGCCATTTGTATTTCTTTGTCTGAGAATTGTGTATTCATCTCAGATGCCCATTTCTGGATTGGGTCTTTGAATTTGGACAGGTACATGTTTT